>JABJVR010001033.1:0-19925 GCA_025773905.1 Chitala chitala
CAGCATGTGGCTGCCTCTCCGTTTTGTCTCCGTGGGGGGATGGGTATCCCAGCTGCTCTCCCCTCGGCTCCGCCGCATTAACAACAGCTTTTGCTGAAAGGAGGAAGAGGAGAATATCAATCATGCATCGCCGTTCATTAATCCTCCGCCAGTGCTGAGGCTGGTACGTGCAAGGGGCGTATTTCGGGAAGCCTGCTTCACCACAAAACTGGTATTTTTATGTACCTTTGTACCCCCCTCCCCCATCTTCAGCAAGACTTTAACTTCAATTTTGATCTTTTGCTTCTTATGCTGGAGAATAACAGCATTATTAGAAGGTATGCAGGGTGATACACCCTCCTACCCAGCTAGGTCACATTGTCACTTTGTTGAACCCCAAGCTGTGCTTTGACCTCCTGAAGAAGAGTACCACTGAATATTCTTACATATGCACAGTCTATTAACCTACATGTAAAATGTCTAACTGGCTAATGAAAAACAGATTAATCTCAGCCTTTGTTTGCTAACAGAAATACTAATTAAAATTCACATGTATTAACTCGTGACAATTAAAAAATAATAATTTGATAAAATAGACAGTATAAACTATTCTAAAGTCCTTCAATTGCTTAAAATGAAAATTCTGTGCACAAAACATTAATATAACTGTAATTGTGTGGGTCTTGAATGTTGATTTAAGTTGTTACGATAGTGCATGACCTGAATACCTTACACCTTTGTCTCCACAAGATATGATTTAACATTTACCCCATCAAGCACAAACTTACCTCAAACCTCAGGACTTCCAAATGCTTATACATATTGCCAAAAATGTGCTCAGTATGTATTTTACCACATTTTTAAATCTTTGACTTTATAATGTGTTAGACTGCTTTTGGCTGGAGGGACATTTAGTTTCACTATTTCTATTCATCTAGCACCTTGATATTTCCAGGTCTTTTTAAAGTGGCTGATGTGCTGTTCTTCCCATTAGCTGGAGGTGCTCCTGCATTCCAACACAGTTGGCCACTCAAACAATCCAACAGACCTATGAGATCTTGCCAATCATTTCAGAAACCACTGGAATGACATTTGATGTAGTTCTATAAGTGACATAAATTGAGGAAAATTTTTTACCTGATTATAAAAAAAAATATTAAGTAATAATTTAATTATACACCACTTCAAATTTCACAGTTTATCATTTAATTGGCTATTGAATAATGCAGCCAATGTATTGTAGTCCATAATCATAAATGTCTGTTTTTATTGGATCACCCCCCACATACACACACACACACACACAGAGTCAATGAGAGCACTTGGCTTGTTCCTTAGAGCTGCTCTCTGCAGCCTTGACTGTAATGTATGGTGACAGAGGAGCACCTCACCTGTAAGTGCAGGCTGGTCTCACACATGTGGAGAAGCATGATGTTGCCAGTTAAAGCTCCAACTGCCCCTGCTGCGTCATGCACCGCTGATGTCTGCCACGTTTTACGGCGTTTGCTCGGGTGACAGTATTTGTCGCATTTGTACAGTTGTAAAATAAATAAATAAAAATTAAATAAACAAGTATCGGCAGAAGTATCACCTGGGTCCTGTGTGGAGGAGTAAGGGTTAATGCGGTGCTCTATTAATTGAGAGTCAAACCGACCAGGAAGCCTGACCCTTGAAAACTCGAGTAGACTGTGTGCCAAAGTAATTTGATGCTGCATCAGCAGCAATAATATCATGCTGCAGGGCATTACAGCTGGCGCTTAGGAACGAAAGCCAGGGCAAAGAGCTAATATGCTTGCTTAGCCTATTTATAATGCACACATCATCCCTAAACCCAAAGCAATGACTGCAACAGTTTTGCTAAACAACAGCAGAAAAGTAGCACTCTCAAAATGGCTCTCGTAATAGTGAAGGCTCTGTAGTGTCTTGGTCAGGCTTGCTGACATAATGATAAGGCAACAGTCATTGTTTTAAATGCTATAAGCTTCCTTGGAATGTGATTTTTGAGTATGGGGTTGAATGGGGAGACTAAATGTAGTTGTAGTTGGGAATAAGATTAATTAGAATACAGATGGGATCTTTAAGGTTATAATGACTTTAAAAAAAAAGAAAAATTATGCTGAAGTCCACTGAGGTTAACAGGTTTCAAAAAAGGTTTCAAACTGTGCTCTCTTAAAGGGAGAGAACAAATGTGTAAATATGTGATGTTCTGTGAGTAGAAAGTGTTTTTTAGCTAAGAAGTATGAAAGAGAAACATCACAGGGTCAAACTGGGGAATAATTAAGAGCCAGATCACAATGAGACATACTAGACTCTATAACTGGGCATGCTCAGGCGCTGAAGAAAGCTCTTATTTTAGTATTGCCTATTCTGAAGGACATCACAAACCTGTACCTGCTACTGCTACAGTTAAATTACTCAGCACCTATAAACCCATCACATTTACATAACACACCCACAACACAAACTTCAGCACTAAACACCAGATATTGTGTAGGTCACATTTATTATAAAAAAAGCACTTTTCAGAAAATCCAGGCTTTCAAATTTGTTCATAACATTTTATACATATGAACAGACTGCATAAAGTACATACAGTCAATTGCATATACAGAAATGACTGTATTTGTTACACCGAATTTAGCTAAATGAAACAAGTGGTTCTGGTTTCACTAAATGTGTACCTCAGACCAAGAAACTAAAAACACTGCTTTTTTACTTTAAAGAAATTAATTTTTTATCTATAAATTTTACATGTTCTATGCTACACACATATCTTTCTGAGAACCAGGGACACATTTTTTGAATTTTTTCATCTAATTTGCGAAAAAAGGGAAGAGGAAGTTGTCAGCATTCCATTAGCAAATGAGGTATCATTGGAAAGTCCAGCATTTTCAGAGCACACCAGAAATTAGAAGTATTACTCAAGTCAGTTAAAAGTGATGCAAAAACAAAATGGTTTTAGGAAGACATATAACATGTAATTTAATACATTAAGAAAACATAAGTACATGATATTCACTTTCTAGATGCATGAGAACATGTTTTGTTGTCTCACATTGTTGGGAATGCTTGTACTGGTGCATCATGGGGGTTTGAATTGCACAGACAGGATGGAGCCCTAATGGTGTCTGTCTGTTGTCATGATGCCCATTGATGCATCCATTTTAGGCGGGGAATGAGCAACAGATGGGTTCACTTTGTAAACCCACAGGGAGCTTGTCCAGTCAGAAAGGACGATCTAAATGTGCTTTCAATACTTCATTATTCAGGTTTGTATGGCTGTATTGCTTTACTCATGTCAGTTTTTCATTCTGGGTAAAATGCCTTCAAAATTTTATTAAAATTTTCTCTCAGTTTTAATTTATTCCAAATGTTTATATAAATAGTTTTTGTTATGCCTTGTGGATTTTTTATTTTTTATTTTTTATGAGACACAAAGTACACTGAAGTTCCTTGGAGCTACCTTTCTCAGTTTTGTCAATCATTGTCAAGACATTTCCATTCTCTACACTGGTGTCTGGCTTTGCTTAATTTGCACAGCCGCCCCGTGAATGTTAATGTGCTTTCGCTCAGCAAAGTGACGCACATTCCGAGAGCCTGGGCTCCGGAACGCTCCGTGCTGTACCATGATGCAGTGGAAAGTCGAACACTTAGTCAGCCATGCCACTGCTCTCTCCTGTTCCCCCGTCTTCTGTTACTGGGAGATCTCGGGTGTGTGCCGTCGAACTCTCAGCCTTCATTTGCTTGCCCACTCTCAATGGTAAATAGGCTTATGGTGCCATATCCACTGCAGTGTATAGTCACAGGAGACAAACTGTGTTCAGTGCTTGTGTTTTCAGCATTTTTCTGCCCTGAACATAAGTAACACACTCAAAATGATCAATGAGGAATACCTGGCGCACTTTTGGTATGTTTAGGTAGTACATAACATTGGGCTCACTGTGTGCATTTACTTGGATTCTGTGCTTATCAGCCAAATACACATGCATGTGTGCGCACACACACACACACACACACACACACACACAGTTTAAAACCTACAAGTAAGTGACTACCGGAGCAGAAACATGAAGATCGTGCCACCAGATCTGTCCATCTTACTTTCAGGTTAGTCTAACAGGAGCATAAGTAGCAGCCAGCTATTATATCCTTGATGTACTATCTACTCATACTAGGTTTGTTGGACATTTTAATGGGATTCAAGAATAAAATGCACTACCCATCATGGCAAACAGCATAGCATTTTCTCCCATGAAAATCATTAATTATATTTCTTTTCAAATGTAATTATAGTTTAATAGAATTAATGTTTCCTTTTGAAAATAATACTTGTGCTGCTGGGGTTCATAATCAATGAGGGCTTTTATCTTCTTTCAGCACTGCTAAAAATCTTTTCTATTTAATTTATTTTCCTCTAAAAAACCACGTCAAAGTAATGCTGCAATGTTTGGTTACTTCGTCTCAGACCTCACCAGCATTCAAAATAATATTATCTCGAAAATTTCTGTTATTTATTGAATCTGGTTTATTTCTTTCTTCCAGTGGGGAACAGCAATGATGCATTTGCAATCATGCCATAAGTGTTAATTTAAAAAGCCCATAAAAAGTTGCTTAAATAGACTCATTATGATTATAATGAAAAAGGAAAGCACCCATGAGATGAATAAGGACACTATTTATATGGTTTGTTTGGAAAATTGCAGAAGTTCTCCTATCGTTAAAATAACTTCAGTTAAAATTGTACATCTGTAAGATTGTTGAAGGAGTTGTCCCAGTTAAAATGCATCCTTGGCGTAAAACGGCTGAAAAGTTGCATTGTATTTATTACTGAAACACAAAAGGATCAAAATGTTAGTGTTAACATGTCATATTATGATCAATTTTACCTTAATATTAAATCCTGATACCATTCAGTTCAGCTGAATCCATAACAAAATGTTTTCTGGTTCATTACTTATTAAAGATATGCTTTTGCAGTATGCCAATAGAACACAGAAGTATTGAGTAAATGCAAGTATATGAGCATATGAAGAAGTATAATCTGTATGCAGAATAAATGAACACATGTTTGTGACTGGCAGGTAGAACTCTACTTTTCCTGTCTGGTATTTATAAAGAGGAGAGCGACACACTTATACATTTTATGCAAATCTAAAAGGCATCTCCATGATAAAATCTGGGAAACGTGTCAAATGGAACCTTCCTGAAGGTGATGTCAACAAGCATCATCATCACAGAGGCAGAGTGGTGGGCACATGCGTTCTAGATCCTAAACCACGCATTATTCTGCAGCAAGGCAATGCATTAGGAATGCAGAGGACATGCTGCTCAGCACATCAGGAATATCAGTGGAGTGGAGTCAAAAGGACCTGACACATTAGTTATATATATAGGTGTTCTGAAACCCCTCCCCCATGGCAAACCATGCTAATCTGTGGTTTACATACAGAACAACAGATCACTGAATTGAGCAAACCTCTGTTGGTGTTGAAAGATCAGCTCTCTGAATCAAGTGCCACGAAGTTGAAATTGCATCACCGTTAAACCTCTCTTGTCCAGTTGTTTGACACTTTGATGTGATTTACTTTTTGATAGAACTGTTAGAATTTTCTGGACAAAAAAAAAAATATGTCTGATATTTGATGTTGTAATTGAGCCATAACTTCAGTGACGTATTTTGCTTTAGTTAAACGTTTACGTAACAATACCTAAACTGAGTAAATGGATTTTGCATTTGTAAATTTCTAGATTGTTGCAGAGGTTAAATTTTTTTCCAGTGCAGAGACAGAAAAAAGGGTATTTGTGTATGTCATCTATCAATGAAATCAGATGTTTGTTTTTAATTTATTCCTAAATTGAATATATTTTTACCAACACTTTCAGTCTTATCTCATAGGAAGTGGTGCATATGAAGTGACATGTTTGTCCACTCCTCTTGTGAGTGAAAAGAAGTACCATTATGCCTAGGGGTAATATCAGACTTGTAATATAATCTATTCATTTTCATACTGCCCATCTTGATCAGGGTGGCAGGCGCCTAGAGATTATCCTGGGTGGGAAAGGGCACACCTAGAAAGGGTTTCCAACCCATTGTAGGGCACTTACACTGTTTACTCTCTTTCACATACACAATGGTACACTTAGAGCTACAAATTCAAGTGAATTCAAAGTATTTGTGCTGTGGGAGGAGAGCTGAGCTAAGTAACCCAACGGGTGCACAAGCAACATGTACAAATTCCACTCACGCAGTTTAAATCTGCATTGTTGAAGGTATCAAACAACAGCACTACCCACCAAGCCACCTCGGGATTGATGTTATTGCTCCACCAAAGCTAGGCTTATGATAAGTAAGGACTACATATAAAGCTAATCTGATCTCTGACAATAACTGCTGCTTTATTTAATAAATACAGACAACATTTCTCACTCTTTGTTTTTGTAGCTTTCATGCAGGAGAGAAAGGCAATTTTGTCAACAGGTTTATTTGTACAAGTGGCCCAATTTAGCATCAATATATACAAAACGCAGAGTACTGAAATTATGTAGCCCCTTCTAGAAAACTTGGAAGTTGATAAATGTATGTTTACATAACTTTTAGATTGTGTGTCCAGGGAATAACATGTTTTCTTCACGTTTGGTACCATTATTGCTCTTAATATTACTAGAAAATTATTTTATGAGATAATAAAAATGATGAGGATTATCATTTTTACATTTTTTTGCATTTCTGAGCTGTTATATTTTAGTAAATTTTACAGGAATTGTTCAGTTTGTTTGTATTACTTGAATTTTGTTAGTTCTTATCAATATGCAACACCAGAATTTATACAATTTACTCTTTGTAGTTCAATGACTTCTTAATTGTTTAATGAGACCAAGTGATCCACATGCTAAGAAACTGATAAGGGTAATAACTGCACTTTGTAACACCTTCAGGCATTCCAGCACTCAGGGACTATTCAGACACACCTGTAATATATTTAACAGTAATGTGTCACTGACACAACATCATAACTAGTGCAAGCAGACAAGATTGGTTCATCATTGATGGCTAAGGTGAGAGTCTCAATCTTACTTATTATGTCCCAACAACAATTTCCAGTACCAGTTTCTCACATGATTAATTCCTGTCATTGACTTCAGTATAACTCCCACTGGTTACTTCAATCACCAGTCCTACACCTACAGTTTGGGGTTTTCTTAAAAAAAAATGTTTCTTTCAATATCTGCTCCTAGTAGCCAATCATTTTAGGCATCCCTAGTTACAACAACATTACCCCAGTATGAACTGGGTGACTGGATATGTTATAGCACTGTTGAACAGAGTGTCTGTTCGCTTTTATGTTGGCCTACCTTCATAGAAATCACTTCACCAGAATTGAAAAACTGTAACGCTTGTGCCTAGCAGGCAAGAGAGGAGAGGCCGAATTTGCAAAATGGAGGCTTTAATAAAGAGCAAAACAAGGAACTAACAGAGGAACTGGGGTTTACCAATGCTAAATTACAAACAATAGGGAAAACCAAACCAAACCACAGATAATAGGGGACGCAACCAAGGCTTTAGACCAACTACAAGAATATGACAGCACAGTGAGACCTCTAACATTAAGGCTACATCAAGTTAACAACTACACATATAACAACCGGCAAAGGACTAACAAAGGGGGAGGAAAATAAAGGCACACTGACAGGGTAAAATGAGATGAGGCTGGCAAATGATAATGAGGGGATAATGAGACACAATCAGAAACAACTAATAATACAGGGAGGACAAGATAACGAAGAACCAACAATGACTCAGCACAAAAAGGGGACAGGAGAAAGGGTGACATCTAGGGTACACAAGGGTCATGACAAGCAGGGGTGTTACAAAAACAATATACCACTCAACAACTCATTGTCTTCATATATTTAGTAAAAATTGCGCTTTAATCCTGTCAGTGCATAAAAGTTCTCACAGCACAACTGGATTATCAACATTAAACTGGTTACCTCACAAAACAATCCACCCATTTCCAAGACCCAAAGAACACACCATAAATCAGTATATTCAAGAGGTGTTAGCACAGGGAATCATTCAACCCTCTACCTCTTCCGTTACATCTAGTTTCTTCTTGAAAGAAAACAAAGACGGAGGGTTGAGACAACATTCATTATCATGCAATGAGTAAAATTGCAGTTAAATTTTGATATCTGTTGTCCTTACATTAACACCCTCAAAAAGTATAGCAAGTACTTTTACGAAATTGAATTTAGGAAGTGTTTACAACATCCTTAGAATGACATAAGGGATGAGTGGATAACAGCAGAGGGCACCATGGATATGTTGTCATGCCTTATGGCCTGATCAACACCCCTTTAGTGTTTCAATCCTTAATGAATGACGTGTTATCTGACATGTTTTACTGGTTTGTTTTGGTACATATCAACAATATCATAGCTACTTCAATCACAGATTATTTCCATTTATCAAAATTTAAATTTTCCAACAATCTTAGTGTGCGGTGGGTTGGTGCCCTGCGCCCTATGTGTCCTGGGATGGGCTCTGGGCTTCCCGCGACCCTTAACAGGATAAAGAGGTATAGAAGAAGATTATGACTGACTGACAATCTTAGTCTTCAGTACATTGAACCAGTCACTATACTGTCTTATCCAATTCAGGGTCAGGGGAAGCCTGGAGCCCATCCCAAGAAGCACAGGGTGCATGGCAGGATCTTCTTAGGGTGCATCCTGAGTGTGCAGAGCATTCAAATACTTGAAGATAAGGTTAAACCTGTACAGAATTAGCCAGAACCTACAATGTTACAAACGTTTTGGAGATCTACCAATTTTATTTTTTGAATCAAATTTTTTATGTTTATTGTAGCACCTTGATGTACAACAAAAAGAAGATAACATTTATTGAATCAGCACAAGTAACTTTGCAGAAATTGAAGCACATGTTAGTCTCAGCTGCCATTATCATACAGCCAAGCCTAGTAAACCCCTTCCTTGTGGGGGGGAAGTATTACAGTGGGAGCACTTCTATCCTAAAGACAAGGTGTCCTTGTGTATTCTTTTCTAAGAAATTGAGCCTGGACAAGAAATGTACAATGGAGTAGAGAATTTCTATCCCTCAAACTGGATAATGGAGACATTATCTGGCTGTTCATCTATTCACTGTATTGATGAATTATCAAAATCTTAAATATATCTGATCCGCTAAATGCCAAAGACAAGCTAGGCATATAACACTCAGTTTCACTGTGTCTTACATTTTAGGCACAAAGAATACCAAAGTTGGTGATTTCTGTTGTAAGCATGATCAAGCGGATCAAGTAAACCCCTGACCTCCATCGTTCCTGAATTCTGGGTCATTGCCCCAGTAAAATGGGACATTATAGATGGCATACCTATAATCTTCATCCTCCAAAGAATGCTGCTAATAAGATGTATGTCTATTTGCTTGCTGAAATATCTCCTTGGTTAATGGTGTAGGTCCAGACTTTTCTAGGATCAAGACATATATGTGTGACTAAAACTTTTCTAAAACAAGAAAATTTAGACGATGATCTGTGTGATTTTATTACTTCATGCCCTGTGTGCAGTTAAAATCTGCATGAGATCTATGCTGTGGTCCCCTTTAGCCACTCATAACCCCTATTGTTCATATTGATTTAGATTTTAATCACAGATGAGATTGCTTTTGATCATAGGATTCAGTGCACCCCATGAGTCTGCAAAGCTTTTTGTCAGCAACTGGTGATTTCTGATAAATTGGATCAAGTGACATACCAGCTGTAGATGGCAGGGCAGTCTGGAAAACAAATTAGTCTATTATGTAATTGCTGAAAACTCATGCAGACCACTGCTGGTGCCATACACCATTGTTCTATGTTGGCCAAATATCTGATTGTCCATCAGGGATATTAACTTGTACTTTACTTCATAAAAAATAATGCCCCATTGTATTGGTTCATTAAATATTCTACATGAATCCAGTTATCTAACAGCTCTAGTTGCCTCCTTGTTACTGAGTATTTTCAAGTTTTCATTTTTCTCTGTTAAAACCTGGTTTTCAGTCCCAGACGTCAACCTGTCTGCCAGATTCCTTCTGTTCCTGCCTTTGAGATTTTGGATGAAGTTATATATTCTGTCTGGTCTTTGATAGGCTTGAGAGGGCACCAAAGCTTTCTGATGGACTGGTTGTGTTAAGGACTCCAAGGACAGCCCTAGCTGATGGCCAAGGACATCATTGATCCAGCCTTGATAGCTGACCCCCACAGAAAATCACCCTGATCCATGTCCTAAAGGAAGCATGCAATGTTGCTCAACCAGGGTATCTAAACTCATGCATGAGTATGAGGGTGCTGTAGAACCTTTAGATATTCCCATGGTCATGCAGTCAGCAGTGAATTACACCACTTGTTTGCAATTAATCAGCACTATAAGCAACCACATATATACTAGTCCCCTCATGGCACTGAGTTATGGCTACAGCCCTTGTTTACATATCCATACTCTGCATTTAACCCCTAGTAATCCTGATCTACCTGGTGTTTGTACCCAGTGGATCATCAGCATGGATGTTAGCGCTCTCTGCCTGGTTTTATGATTAAGACTCTGGACTTTGTCACCTTTATTACTCATTTAATAAAACCATCACTTTGCCCTTGAATCTTATTTTCTCCACTTGAAGTATTGCCTAATAAATACAGTGTGTATGTAAAAACAGCAGTGCCAAGCAAACAGCCCTGAAAATATAGCACTTGCATTTTCTCACAAGTGCACTGTTTCAGCAACATTTTATATATACAGTATGTATGCTTGTAGCACACATTACAATAGTGTAATATTTTGTCATAATTTGCCCAAAAGTGGAGCTTTTAAAATCCTCCAAACAAGTACAAAAAAAATCAAGTTATATGAAGGCCAAAGTTTAATTCTGTAGTGTTTTCAGTGAATGAAAGTCTTTATGTTCATATTCTCAGCTCATAATCCTTATCCTGCTTTGTGACCACCTTCAGACTCACATGCCCAAATATTCTCACTGTTATGTACATCAAGGTCTTTCACGTCTTTTATGGCATTATGTCATTGAGAAACAACAAACCACAAAACAAACCATTTGTTTCCTTCATTTGCCTCTTTTACATTCATCTTAATTTTAAATAATTGCTTTCTGTTACAATGCAGTCATAAAGCACTACAATTTCATGGTGAAAAATAGATCCAGCTGTATTTTTGACAAATGTCATTAGCTTTGGTTGTAAGGTGTAGAAACAAAACACCCTGCATGTTACTGATTAACAACACACTATTGCTCAAGCAAGGACAAGCTGTTTAAAAACCAGGTTTTAGCTGCTACCCAAACGTTGGCCCTACTCTATCATTTTGAAAGTGTGACCTACTTACTTGCATCCAAGAAGGCGGGGCTTGAAGTGCAGAAGTTCCTAGGCTGTACAAATGGTCTCAAGTTACTTTATCAATATTACCCTGCCTATGTTAAGTATTTCAAATCTGGTTACATTAAAAGGTCTCTCAAAAATACACCCAGCCAAATTCATTAAACCACAGTTGTTTATGTCTGACTGTGCTACCATTTTTACAGTTAAGTTCCAAGCATATCTTTTTCCCCATGTTTTTACTTTCTCTAGTTTTTACTATCATGGTCATTACCAAAAATATATTTATAGATTTATCAGCTATATTAAGCTAATAACATATATCTTCAGCCAAAATGTTTCTTTTAAGAACCCCCATACAAATGTGGAACAGTCCTAGTATTGGTTTAAAAGACAGATGCAGAAGTTATTGATCTGAAATATATAGTGATTATTTATTTTGCCACATTTATTTTAAACATATGGTTCAGTCTAGGGTCACAGGGACCTTGAAGCTTATCCCAGGCAACTCATGGTATGCAGTCAGGTGTTTCCTGGATGGACTACCATTCCAGGACAATTTCACGATAAGTAGAAGAAGTATATGGAGACACTGAGTTGCACATGTCTCTGGATTGTGGCGGTAAAACCAGGGCATGTGGAAGAACTCTGTGAGACAGAAGGAGAAAACACAAATGCTCACAATTACAGTTGGAATCGAACCCGTATCCCTGGAAGTGGGTGAACATAATGCTGTCTGTTGAACTACAACACAAAGCAATTCAAAGAGAAAACTGAAAACTCTTAAGGGAATGAGAAGCCACCATATGACATGAAAAGTTACATTTGACCAAGACAATACTATTGTTGCAGAGTCCTTGTTCTGAGAGGAATTACCAGTCTTCTGAATGCAACCCATCATTTCATACCTTTTGCAGTTTGTCATCAATTTCTGTTAAACAGCACTTGCACTGTTTACTTCTATATGTGCAGACCTCATTTAGACGAGTTTTTGGAAGGGGCATTTAAGAGCTCAATATCTGCATGCTACACTTTTTCAATGAATCACTTACATGATTTTTTTCCCTTAAATATCAGCCATTCAAAACCTTGTTTGAGGCTGGCAGTGAACTTCACAACGAGAGATGTCAAGGATTACCTTGATATCTGTATCATCTAAATTATGGCGTGTCTACCGTACCCCCAATTTCAACCTAATAATAGTATTACAGACAGGATTACAGGCATTGATTTATGTTCTTGTGCTGAAAAGATTGCCTTTTTGTCAGTTATTGTGCAACCAGGTTTATTGATGACTTGCATTTGAAATGTCAGGGTTGTTGCTAGGAGATGTGTGTAAGCCATCTATGTGATTTAGCTCTCTTTTTACATCTTCAATGAGATAATGTTAGTGTCCATAAAAATATCTACAAATGTATTTCAGATACAGAGGATGTGATAGATTTTTCTTATCTCTGTGGCTGCTCTACAGTGAATCAGCTGCGCTGTTTCTATTCCATCCATCAAGTCCGTGACGTGCACAGCCTTGTTGAAGCCATTTTTTGTGCTGCAAACAATATGAAGAATTTCAAAGCAAGGAAATAACAATAAGAAGACCAGCATTCAAAGGTCATCGGGGAGCTGAAAAAGCACAAATAAATCTGACTGAAAAGCAAAAATTATTACTGTTAATATATACACAATATGCTTGATGTTAGTTTTGTTAATCACTGAAAATTTAAATGTCTGTATAATGTCTTTGACACTAAAGGGCAGTCCACACACACACACACACACACACACACACACACACACACACACACACACACACACACACACACAAGAGGGAAAAATGCAACTCAAAGATAATTTCAAAATAATGTGAACAGACAAAGAGGCAAAGGTTATCATTTTATTTTAAATGGTATCACCAAAATGAAATGATGAAGACAATGTCCACTAGTAGCAGAATGACTGGATTTAATTAATTTCATTTATAAGTTAATTTATTAATGCTTTAATAATCTAATGTAATGTACAACTCCATTACTAGGGCATGGCCAATGCTTTAAATGCTTATGTAGCTAATATGCTGAATTCTGTGACAAAATTAATGACCACCACCACCACCACCACCTCAAAATGCAGATTACATGTCACAGCGAGTTGTTCTCAGCAGCCAATCCTGTACAGCCAGGCTCTGTGTTGGCAGGGATGTTTTGTCTCAGCAGGGACTGTAAAGCTTGTGAAATGATAAAGAGTATTGCGTGACAAGAGGACATTAGTCAAAAGTGTGGAAAACCTGGAAGAAAATGTATCATTTGGTATGACAGTGAACCAGAGCTTTAACTGTGTGACCCAGTCAAACAGCCAGCTACAATGCTATTGAGAACATGCCAAAAGATGTACAAATAGGAGGTAAGGAGAGTATCCCAAGCAACCTGACACCACTTGGGCAAAACCTTAACTTCATGCACAAGAAAAGGGCTGCTGGGTGTGTGTGTGTGTGTGTGTGTGTGTGTGTGTGTGTGTGTGTTTCAAAGAACTAATTTCACAATATCACAGACTAAAGTATTATCTTCATGGTAATGGAATGATTAATTTGAATTCAACAAACACGATCAGAAGGATGCAGTAGTGATACCAAAAATATGAATGACAAGAGTTGAGCAGCGCTTTAATGTAAAACATTCACCATGGAAACCATGTCTATTCCAAACCAAACACCAACAGCAACTGAAACTGTGTGCAGCTGTAGTCAGTGTCTTTTCAGTATTATTACCCTCTGCAGCTGCTTGCAGTATCCAGCCTACAGCAGAAACCTAATTGCTACATGTTCCACGACACCCAGTTCTTTGCTGCCAGCACAATGAATTAATAAATATATGAGCATGAAAAACTGCTTCATCTTTTCTGATGGCTCTGAATTTTTAAAACGAAGCAGAACTTGCACCAGCTCACTTTCGCTCATCTACTTATACAAAATGTTTTTGGTTGTGGTGATGCAGATTGTAGTCTAAAGAATTCAGAACCCATAGTATATGCTGTGCAAAGAAAACTATGCACCATGAACCTCTCTTTGTCTCCCATGTTCATGCAGTTATCTGTTTCACACAAACAACATGCCATCTGACAGCAGTTATCCTGTTTGTTACAGGTGTTTGTCACACTGTATTCTGCAGATTCACCTTTGAGGAAAAACACACCTCAGCTTTGCTACATATTAAATCTTAAATGTAAGTGATGAGCATATGCCAGAAACACCAATCTGATAACAGTGTGTTCATTTAAAATTCAATTATAAGGTTAGACATGTAGGAAAAACATAAAAAATATAGCTACATTTAACAGCTCCTCTTAATGATTATATATTTATAAACATATAAACCCCATAGTGTAATAAAGAGCAGCCCATTGCAAGGAATTTGACATAGCTCACATTCCAAAGATTATCTCTAGTTTCCCCGCATGCTCAGTTTGGCTTGCCTCGCATGTAATGGTTTAAGAATGATGTAATGATTTATTAAAATCAAGTGGACAACTAAATTATTTGGACACTCCTAATATTCCATACATTTAGATATTTAATGAATATCACTAATTTGTGAATTACTACTTTTTTATTTATGCAATTCCAATGTGCAGACCAGAACAAAGAACATAATTGGATTGGTTTAATAAATGCCTAGATACTTTGCTACAAATTATAATTTTTTTAAACAATGAAGAACACATAATATTTTTATTGTTACCATTAATGTTGTGGTGCCCCAGCTCATCAAGCTAGTCCCTGTAAATTGCTATAGCAACTACAAACAAACAAATTTAATTTCAGAACTGTAGAAGGAACACATTGATTCATGCTTTGCCGTTGGTGTTACTTACCAAATCTATGATGCTGTAAAATCAACAGTTTTTGACCAATCAGAATCAATTCAGCTATGCTTTGTGTGAGTGTGTGTGTGTGTGTGTGTGTGTGTGTGTGTGTGTGTGTGTGTGTGTGCGCGCAAATGGTTTGATGGCAAAACTATATAAATACTATGTTTGATTTTTGTTTCAAACCAGCATTTCTTGCTTTCCCTTCAGAACAGTTAAGAAATATACATACATGAGAGCACAGTACGTTTCTATATCTTGTAAGTAAAACATCGAGTTTGCAATATGTGATTAAAATCCCTCCATATTTTGTGACAAAATACCACATAATATCAGTACGCAGTCAGTGTGCATGTTTATATTATTCTATCAATTCGAAGTGGTGAACCTTGTAATATCTTTGAAACAACGGTCACATTCCCATACAGTAGTTATTAAAGTGCTCAAGCCATCACTTCAAATAAAAAAAAATAATTCAAATCTATAAAAATGGATATGTGCTGTTTTAAGGAGGAAGTCTTTCTTCCACATAGTTAAGCAGCCCATGTCACAGAGAGGCTACTGTTTATCAACCTACCATTCACCAAACCTAACCATAACCATGTTTGATCCATCAAACTCAGACTTATTTTGGACTTTATTTTGTCTCTCTTGAAGTTAACTATTTTGTGTCATCACCAAAACAAATTTGTTTGGGCAGCACTGGGCTTTTACTGGGCAATTTTCAATTTGAAACAGATATGCCTGAGAGCACACATGCAATAGAATACAGCAAACAGAACACCACACAATGCATTAGGGGTGGGCTTCTGTCTATACCAAGATGTGAAACTGCATGTAAGACCACATGCTAATACATAGAGGACACTCAACAGTGCCAACTTTTTAACATTTTTACAAATATACACAAAAGTCACAAAACCTTAAGAACTATAGACTATCTTACTGTATTGTATATACCTGATAGGTTTGTTAAAAAACACTATTGTTGCAGTATAACACTATCAGCACGATAACTATCTTTTTAGTGCTGCCATAGGTTGGTGCCCTGTTCAGGGTGTCCCCTGTCTAGTGCCTGGGATAACCCTACATAGGATAAGTGGTATGGAGATGGATAGAAGATTAGATAAAGTAAAATCGCACCAAGACTGAAGCATAATAAAGTATTCAACTCAGCATTAGAAGAGCCATGCACAATGCTTTAGCAACTTGTTCAATGCAAAGGGAATTACTGAGGGTTTTATTAGCACACACCAATAATTGGTCACATAAAAAAACTCTTATCTACAGTTAGTTAACTGTGTTTACCAAACCACTTTTTCACTATGTTCAAAGAAGCAACTGCACCAAAAATAGCTTTGATACAGGATGTGTGACACATTTGTGGAGAACATAATTTTTTAGTCAGCATTTGAAGTTTTTCAAACAATAGAGATCAACCTTAAGCATTTATTGGTAAGTATAGAATATAGACACAAGGGGCAAACGTTGCAAATTAGGACAATTGATTTTGAAATGTGTGGTTAACTGCCAATTTAAGTGAAGTAGCCTACAGTAAGATGAAATAAAAGTGGAAAGATCTGAAGAGGTTAGATGATAAATTGGGGTCCACAGGCTGTCATCAGGTCCATGTCCTGTAGAGCCATGTTATCTCAAGTTACCTGTGTGTGTGTGTGTGTGTGTGTGTGTGTGTGTGTGTACTTGAACTGTTTAAATGAATTAACCCAATAACCATAGTTTATATATTTTTTATTTGATTAGTATTGCTATTAAACTTTTTAAGATGCTCCACATTTGTTGAGAAAAAGTAATCAGTATTTTCATCCAGTAGTTTATCGCCAGCTGAGTATTTTTTGTAAAGGGGAATTCAATGGAACATTTCAAGTCTGAATGGAGCCTAATAAAGCAAATATTTGCTTAGACACAATCTTATCCAAGGGGAGGCTGAAACATTATTTCAATGGGAAAATGTGATTTTTAGATCAATATCGTCAGTTGCCACCAGTTTTCTTTTCTTTTTTCTTTTTTTAGAAACTCACTCTTTTTTTTGTATTGGTGCATTAAACAAATGAACAATCTAGCAGACAGCAAATATTTGTTTCAAATCAATACTTGAATTAATACATTTTATTGTAAGAATTTATTTGAGCACAGATGCCCTTGTTTTCCAAATCACCTACAGACCAATTTAAAACTTCTCTTTGCGTTTCTGTCACAAAGCATTTCACATATCCATGGCTTTATTTCTCATGTACAAAAGCATATTGTAAGGGTTTCCCATGGAGTTGTATCCAGTAGGATCAGAAAAATAATAAATACAAATGATAAAGAAAAAATGTGATTTTATAATACTGTTAAACACTATAATACATGAAACACAGTAGTAACACAAATAATACACTACAGCCACAGTACATTGCTGGTGGTACAATAGTGTTTTGTAGACTCACGGACACACAAGAAGGAGACACACCCATTTATAAAAAATTCATCATCTATTGTGTTCGTAATGCACACTGTCTTTTTATTATATTGTACACCATGTAAATGAAAATAAACAGCGTAGCAGCAGATGGTGTTTAGTAACTTCAGCAATGATTGTTCGGGAAAAGAATTGTGAAGTATGTTTATAACTGATAATGTCATAATCCTTATTTTTCTCAATCTCTTCACTTGATAGCATAAGATTCCCTTTTTATATAGTCCCCATGACATAGGAAAAAAATTCCCCTAACAGACGCATTGGACTGGAATGCGCTACAACTATTGCAAAAGACAGCTGAACCTCAACAGCCTGATGTGCCATGCAGCAACATGCTGTATAACAAGAAGTAGGTTCTGTTTAAAGGCTCACATATCTGCTTAACTAAATACAGTAATATTAATTTAAAATAACAACCTATCCTGGATGTCAATATTTCCTTCTTGAGAGACAACAGTGAAACTAGTTTTCCGAGAAAAGAACTTAATTTGGTACCTTTGAGTCTTTATGTGTCCAGACAAAAAACTCTGCAGTAGATTACTCTCAGATCTAGGTACGCTTCTGTTATGTTTGGAACATTCTGCTCTGTTTCTTATCCTTACAAAACCAAGGGACACACTGAGTTGTGTTTGGAAATTACACAAATTTGTGAAAAAACTTTTTTGCACTTCAGCAAAGATGCATTTTATGGACACTTGTGAACAATATCTTTCCAAAAAATGAGTCTTTGTCCATGAATTTCAAGGTCAGAGTGGCAGGAGCACTAAGGAGAATGCTTTGTGTTGGACAGCAAGAAAGTGATTCCAAGTCACTGTTTTTTTTTTTTTAGATCTCTCGTGCATGCGGACATGCTCCCTGGCACAACACTCTGTGATGCCTTGGGCTTGCTGTAGAACGTTTTCGGGCTCTGGGAGGTTCAGTTCTGAGAACTGGCCATCACTAACAAAGTGAGTCCCATCCCCCTGTGAATGCTGGCTTTCCACATCCTGGCTGCTGTGAAACTCCTGTATGTCTATCTTGAACCATCTAAATGAAGCCACCAAGTTTGAAGCATGATGTTAAATGAGATGAGGTCTTCTCTTCTCACTGGATTTTACTAGACCTTTGAAGAACCGGTCTGGACCATCTAAGAGGCCCATAAGGGCTTTCCGTCATGGAGCACACCTCAGGAAATCACTGTTTCTTCTCTGTTGCAGGGCACTTTCTCACAGTCACAGTTAAAAGAACATATTATGTAAGCAAACCCACAGAGCTCATCACAAAAGTTCAGAATATATACCTGATGTACTTAAAAAGAAAAGCACAAGTTAACTGAAAGTATTTATCTTCCTTCTTTTGTCCTTTGTTTAAGGCAATAAAAACTGCACCTATCCATTGGATAAAAATAATAATAATAACAGTTATATATTATTCATACTTTTAAACATTTTAACTTATTAAAAATAAATTTTCTTAAATATACAATACAGTATGCACCAAAATATACAGTACTGAAATGAAAAGACAAACAATATTACCCAGTTGTCATCTGTGAGTTTATTTCTCCTGAAAGAAACTAACATACATGCTATTAGCATGTTGATTTACCACAGTATGTGTAATGTAAGTGTTCGAAGTGTACACCGCCTCGCTGAAGACAGTGTTCATATCATTCACGCAGATTCTCAAACATATCCCGGAACAAAGGTTTCCTGCAGACTCCTGAAAAAGGAGATGATTTGCTCGCGTAATGCACGCACAGTTTTTGGCAGATCTTCACAGTTGACCACACTGTCCTTTTACATTCCCCACAAGTAGGCATGAGGGGGTGTAAGACTGGGGAGATGGGACAGGTATGGGAAGTCAGTACCATGTGAAATGATGACCACTTCTGTATGAGCAGAAAAAATAGTCAACTATGAATACTTTTTTCCTTTGTCAAGAGACCCATTTCCAACAACTGCACAACACAACTTCCTTTTCACTACTGGGAACACGTGCATCTGGAGCTATGTCCTGTCGACAAACACACATGCATGTTCGAGATGCCTAAGTTTCAGTACTGTATATTTTGGCACATGCTATATACTGTGGAATAAAATTTCAGTTTTCTACTTCAAAGACTAATATTGTACTAAAAAAAAAAAAAATTGTCCCCTCGCCCTCCATGGGCGGTCTTATCCATCCAAGCTCGGGTCCTCTACCAGAGGCCTGGGAGCTTGAGGGTTCTGCGCAGTATCTTTGCT
>JABJVR010001034.1:0-19922 GCA_025773905.1 Chitala chitala
AGAGCTTGTATGGGGTGGCCAAGGTGGGACGCAGAGCTTGTATGGGGTGGCCAAGGTGGGATGCAGAGCTTGTATGGGGTGGCAATGGCGTAGAGTGCTTTATAGATCAGGAATTGGATTTGCCTCATATTACTAAACTGGGTCATTATGAAGTCATTAAGATTACTGTATACAAATAATCAGCCTTCTGTAAAGAATCTGATGACAATGTCTACTTTAATTTGTCTGTTGACCTAAATTTTGTCTTTAAATTTGTGGTATACATCTAAAGTATTGTTTTTTCTCTTTGTAATGAAAGACATTGTCTTGGCTTTTTGTCATACTGCTGAAACAAAAGCAGGAATATTAGTCCTATACATCCATGAGCCTTTGATGTGTTAGTTGTATTTTTAGTGGACACAATTAAAAGCAAATTCAAAAGGAAAACGGCATTAGAATCATCATACTCGCATACTGAGTACTACGACAACACTTCACACTGGTGTAGCTGGAAAATGCTGTTTACAATGGTAGTGTGTATGTGGCTTTGGGTCGCACAAAACAGTTTTTCACTTGCAAAATATTTAACAAGTTTGTTGTATGATTAACGCAAATGCATGATGCCATTACATGCAGATATACGCTGTCTAAACCCATAACTTAATAATCAATCAGACTTTGGCTAGCTTGCTTTGCAAAGATAATGCTTAATTCTAGAACTGTCAGCTTTATGAGAAATGAAAATATTTTATGTATGTAAAAGAAACATTAGGATGGACATCGCTAGAACACTGTCAAATGTTATTTATTTTATTGGGACCTCTTTGTTAGATGACTTGACAATGTAATGTAAACTTTCAGAGCAGAGGTATTCAGGCTCTGGGGTGGCCAGTGAAATTTCAGGGGTGGTCGTGACCTTATAAATCTGACAGTGCGTATTGTTGGTTGGAAAGGTGCATGTAAGAATACATAAATGGAACCAAAATTAAAATGTCTTACCAATTTCCCAGTTATTTTAAATATAGAGCAAGATCTAATTTGGAACTGGCTCTGTATAGCCAACCCTACAGTGACATTCAGGAATCTTAAAGACGTTGGGTACAGTGGACATAGGAACACAAAGGTCTTTGGAGATGGGCTTGTGCGGTTCTCCGTGATTTTTTTTTTCCTCTCCTCAGACAATTCTCTGCTTTTTTATCTTTTCTTCATGCTTTGTGTGAAACCCACAGACACAATACAAAGTCAGGTTTTCTGTTTAAACTGCTTGAATGTGTGCTTTTTACATTGCTAGCATCTGTGAGTTTAAATAAAATAAATTGAGGAGCAGGATCAGTTCCTTGAGATTCAGTTTTTTTTATTATTATTTATGTGCCAATAATTTTGTCAAGATACAAAATTTTTAAATCTAAATTTTTGTGCTTGCATAAAGTAATAAAGTGAATTATTGCAGTTTAACCCCCTAAAATCTCCCTCTACTGTCATCCTAGCTGATTATGGCTGTGTGTTCGCACTCTTTCAGTTGCCCCTGGCAACCCTCATTGTAAAAAAAAAAAAAAAAAAAAATCAAGCCGTCAGGTGGTGAGTGTGTCTCTCTAAGGAGGTGTATAATTGGCCCATTGCCCACTCCTCCCTGGAAATGGCTACCCCACCCCCTCCTACATCAGGCTTTTTTGTTCGTCTGTCTTGTCTCCCACCACCTTGACCCATGGCCCGTGGTCAGTATTTGACTTCCTCCCCCTGAAAAACCACCCCAGAACAGATGTTCGATGGTTCTACTTTGGCTCCTCACATGCCCCCATTCACGAACATCTGCTTGTGCCTACGCAGCTGTGAAGGCATCAAATTACTTGTTGGCTTGTAAGTTATTCAGAGGCAGAAAAAGGTCATGCTTTTCAAAGTATGCACATTTTTAAAAATTCCTCTTTATGCCATCACAAACCTTCTAGAGGCACATGTGTGTTCTCCTTGATGTTCAGGAAGTGGTAGTTTTGATCTGTCTCTCCAGAGGCACAATCTGCTTCACTGATATGTATGTGTTCGTGCATATTTGCACACATGTGCATGATAGTTGTGGTCTGCTAGATGAGAGGTGTGTGGCTGGGCCCAGAGCAAAAGTAATACAAAGATCTGTGTATCTCAAGTAGTCAAGATTAACCTAGTGGGTTAGAAGTTTATCTCAAAGATACTTTTGCTTTAAGTAAGTAAAAAGGCTTTTATTTATTTTGTCAGTAATCCCACCTTGATACTGGCCTAAACATCCTTTTTAGGACCAGTTAATCTGGATTATTGGGCATTGATAAAAACCCACGTACAGCACTGGAATAGAACTCCACCTCCCAAATTAGTGTATACCCAGATAGTGATGTACCTCACTTTAGTATGCATATATGTAAAATTTAGGCAGTTTAATTGCTGTCCATCACTTTACACAGCAAGTTTCCACTGGTGTTTTATTGTGTATGTCCTAGGGATATCATTGGTTAACTGTTAACTGCCAAATAAAAATGGTTTGAGCAATGCTCTCAGTTAAAAAGGGAGTATAGGTTTAGTGCTTGATAAAACTGCTTCTTCTTGTATCTTTCTTGTTAATAAGATATGAAAACGTACATGTTCTGGGGAAGCGTGACTTTCCTTTTCTTTTTTTTTTTTTCCCCTCCCCTACAAGTTGTTAAAAATAGCATACACTAGTGTTACAGGAGCTGAACAGAAGTGGTTTAGTAGGAAATAGTGTTAAATGAAGCAAAAATAATTTTTTTTGTGATTGTAGGTTTGTGTATTAACTGGTTAATTGTTCGTCAAAAGAATTTTCTAACATTTGCATCTGTAGTATGCCCACTTTCTCATGCTTGTATTGCATTATCTCATAAATCAGTAACCAGTTAAGGAGTACATGTTACTATTTAAGAGTGAGGTCTTTACTCCGTTTGCTGGTAACTCTATTTTTGTACCTACTTACCTTGTGGTTTAGGGTTACAGTTACATGTTCCAAAATGCCACTGTGATATGAACCGTATTATAGAATTTATTAACTTGGTTTGGGAATTTGGCTTTACCATGGGCAAGTTTTAAGGTATTAGCCATTATTTAAAAAAATAGTCCTATGCATCAGTTTGTGGCAACAAGAAACCTAAGTAGCATTAATAGTCCTGTAATATGAATACGCACCAGAACTCTGTGGGTTGAGTTCTGGGGTCTGCTGCAGTATCGGTGTGAAAGAACCACAGTAATGAAAGTAGGAGCAAGAACGTCTCTGCAGAACATTAGGGTTGAGAGCAAGCTCTCCGCTCTGGACCGGTATCGTGATGTCATTACGTATTGTGATTGGTTGTCACACATTTCTGATGTGTTCAGATGCAAATGTCAACAATGTTATGTTTTGTTTGTATCCAGAATGTGGTAGTGTTACATTGCTGCCGTGCTCACCTAGTTAAATCACACATCAGGCTTATCAAATACATCGGAGGCATGAGTTGTGTAAGGTTTTTCTCATGTGTAAGTGAACCCATCACATGGAGGCTCAACTCACTGGTGTCAAAGCATGAAAATGTCTAGGCTTGCCTATGAAGCTAAGCTCATTCTGCTTTGATTAATGTTTTATAAAGTCATGTTTTGAAAGTTCAGCACGCCTTGGCCTCGCACGATGTTACCCTTCAGCTAGATGCCAGACCTGCCAATGTCAGATAACAGAAGCACTTTGAGGTAACTTGTTGTGAAAGGCGCTCTATAAAAAAAATGAGTAACAATTTTATAAGTTTTAACACTGGACAGTATTGTATTATTCAGTGCTGCAAATCTACATGTAAACTTTAACTTAATACAAGTGAATGAGGCCCTAGGTTTTGAATATTATGTAAAGTTTCATACCAGTCTGCCTCACATGATGTTAGTTTTTTATTAAGCTGTTTTTGTACTCCACTGAACTTCAAATCTTCAGTGTGCCTTGATGTCTGATAGTTTCAGAATTGTGGGGTGTTGACTTTCCTCTGTACTACAGAGTCTTACAGGTAAAGTAAGAGTACTGTTTCACATTTGCGAGCCCACCCCCCCTCAAACTCAAGTGTGATCTAAGAAACTGGAACCTGGCAGTTACCCTGTATAACTCAATCCCCCAATTGTGGTCCAGAAAGAAGAGCCACAGCTACTTAAGAATGTCTTGTTATTGTAAAGCTTTTCAAGTCGAATGAGCTGCTCTCAGGGTGCCCAGGTGGTGGACGTACCACTGGCTTAACACTCTCTATCCCTCCTGACGTGTGAACATGTGCACATAGACGCATGGGCAGAAGAGGTGGTGTGACTATCATGTTACTATGTGTGTATGTTTCCAACCAGGTACCAGTTCCTGGAGGAGGCCTTCCAGAACCAGAAAGGCATTATAGAGACTTTCATGGCCAAGCTGCAGGAGAAGAAGACCTACGTGCAGTTCTCTGCCTCTCAGGTGCAGAGCAGGTATGCAGAGCGAGAGGATGAACGCGAAGTGTATCTAGTCCCTGATCACTTAAGATTTGCAATTAACTCTCCTGTTTACTTTCGACCTCAACCAGGTTAAAAGAGGTAAACGAGACGCACAAGAAGGTGGAGCATGAAATCAAGATAGCAGTTTTCACGCTTATTAATGAAATTAACAAGAAGGGCAAATCTCTGCTGCAGCAGCTTGAGGTAAGGCCTTCCTATGGAGACAGGGGACTTATAGCCAACTTTGAGGAATTGCTGTACGTATGGACTGTCAGAAGTCAGTGAACACTTTGAACACTTCCTTCCTAATGTGAAGCTTCATGTAAAGAGAAGGTATTTATGATGGCTTTTGTTGGCCATTTGTATGTTGGTCCTACATGTTTTATTGTGTACAGCAGCCTGCCACACCCTCTGAATGTTGTTTTTGTTAAACCCATCCCTGCTGAACCATGGAAGCTGAAGTTTGCAGGCAGCACTGCTGTGTGTGGTGGAGGGATTCCTCATGCATCTCTGTTCAACAGAGCGTGACGAAGGAGCGGAGCATGAAGCTGCTGAGTCAGCAGAGAGACATCAACATCCTGGCCCAGCAGATCCTGCACGTGCTCAACTTCACAAACTGGGCCATCAGCAACGGCAGCAGCACAGCACTGCTCTACAGCAAGCGGCTGGTAGGCACACATGCACACGCACACACGTGTATAGCGGTGGGCCATCAGCATGAGCACAGTGAGAATGATTAGCAACATCGTTCGCAGTATTCATTCAAGCCATTCACGTGTCTGTTTACTTGCAGATCACGTACCAGCTGCGGTACATCTTGAAGGCCCGTCTGGACCCAGTTCCACCAGCCAATGGTGCTGTGCGGTTTTTTTGTGACCCCACATTTTGGGCCAAGAATGTGGTCAACCTTGGTAAGAAGATGTGCCTTTCTCCTACTCTTTCCTGTGTGTGACAGTTTGAGTGGATTAGCGTGTAGAGGTGTAGGGGTTTGGATGGCTGTAGGAGTCTTGTGCCCCTGTTATATATAGAAGACCTCTTAAAGCTCTCAGTGTGAGTCCTAGAGACTCAGGAAATACTTATGCTGTTTTTTTGCTCACCCTGTTGGTCTGCTGAACATGTTTGCTCATTCTTGTAGCATGCTTTTTAATGCTGATGGGATGTGGGACACTCTGGGTCTTTTGCTGACCTTGCGCCTTTGTCCACCCCCCCACCCCCTAAGGCAATCTGGTAATTGAGAAGACGCCCCCCTCTGTACACCCACCCAACGTGATTGTGGGACAGGTCACGCCAGGCCATGGGCATCCTGGGAAGCACCCGGGGCAAATCAACCTGGCACAGCTGCGGCTGCAGCACATGCAGCAGGCCGCCTACGTGCAGAAACAGCAGCAGCAACAGCAGCATCAGCAGCACCATCAGATCCAGCAGCAAATGCGCATTGCGTCTCAGATGGCACAGCATCCCAGGCAAGGTGGTCCTCAGATGGTCCAGCAGCAGGTACTGGCACCCAGGTCTCTCTGGTACCTTGGCACTGTGGTTGGGCACATGTGGCATTTACATCCATGGTGCTTTTAGAGTGAGCACATCATCTCTGACGGAGATGACCTCTCCACCCCTCTGATGTCTTCCCCCAGCCCCCTCGCCTCATCAGCATGCCACCGTTGCAGAGGGGGGGGGTAAATGGCTCATCGCACATGTTCCCCTCACCCCCCCTGCGCATGGGTCCAGGACCGGGCAGGCTGCAGCCCGCCCAACCGCCTCGACCCAACGGGCAGCAGTACCCAATGATGCAGCCGCAGCTCCAGAGACAGGTGGGCCCCTTGGCAGCAGCACATCAGCGCTGTTCTCTCACAACAACCTTGTGTGGGGAGCTGTACGTCTATAGCTTTTTATGAAAAAAGTGAAGATAAAGCATGCAGAATAGTTCACAAGGGTAGTGACTTGCACGCTTACAGTGTGTGTGGTGATCACCTGCCTTAGCACAGTAATATGTAGTCTGGTGTTTGTCTACACTTACACCTTTCTTTTTTCAGTTTTAAAGCAAATTTAAATGTTTGATTCAGCACCAAAGAGCTTGTTGCTTTATTTTTAAGTGATAACTTGTTCTCTGTTACCCTCTGATGGAAGCGTTGTCTTATTACAGCTTAGCTTCAAGCGCTTTTGTTGTCCATTAGTATTTGTTCATTCAGTTTTGTTCAAACCATGGAGAAAAATAACCTGTAGCCCTCTAGAGAAAAGCACCTAAATGAAGTAATGTTATGAGTCATGGAATATTTTGTATCCATGTACTTATTGATGAAGTCATTGTAGGCTAACAACATAATTTTATAGATAAAATTATGTATATTTCTTCTAGCCCAGCTGTATGTAATTACTTCAGAAAATGTCTAATTTACAATTTTTCTATTAACCCATAGCAATTGTATGTGTATTTTGTCATTTTGTCCGCTCAGTGAATTTTATTGTTGTTTTTTGTTGAATCTGTACTCCACAGTTTCTTCAAGAAATTCGTAGCTTTGCATTGAGTCTGTGCTAATGACTGATTAATGCCCCCATTCTGCAGCATTCAAACCCAGGGCATGCTGGGCCATTCCCAGTGGCGTCTCTGCACAACGTGAGTGTGCCCAACCCCACCAGCCCAACCAGTGGCAGCATGGCCGGTGCCCACGCGCACCGTGGGCCTACCAGCCCACTGGTGGGCACCATCGAACTCATTCCTTCTGTTACCAACCCCGAGAACCTGCCCTGCCTGCCCGACATTCCTCCTATACAGGTGAGGAGTGAAGCCTGCAGACAGTCAAGTTAAATTGCTTTTGTAACTGATTTCTGATAAGCTGTCCTGGTCTTTGTGTATGTGATACAAGAGAACCCAATGCTTAAGTCAGTTTGGCCTGGTGGCTCAATGTGTAGAACATCAGGCTTTCCTGGTTCGAATTCCAGCCTGGTCATCAGGTGTGTCCCTGAGCAAGACACCCAGCGCTAGTTCATTGTAACCCGTACGTGAAATGTAAGTCGCTTTGGACGTCTGCCAAATGAATAAATGTAAACGTTATATTTTCTGTGTGCCCCCTGGTGGTCACCCTTTGGATTGCAGCTGGAAGACGCTGGCTCCAGCACCCTAGACAACCTACTGAGCCGTTATATCTCTGCCAGTACACATCCTCCAGTTGGGCCTGCAGCAAACATGAACCCATCCCCTGGACCCTCGACACACTCACCTGGCTCATCAGGTACAACACAGCACGCACACACACAAATACACACAAAATTTTTTACTGACCATCACGTACCAGCCAATCTTTTGTGGTCCTTGTGAAGATCTGGCGTATTGCACTACAGTGTAGAAATGCTGTATGTTTTAAATAGTGGTGGAAGTCATAGTTCTAGCTGACTGGTGTGATGTGTATTTCTTTTAAATTTTTTTTTATGTCGGTATTAGGTTTGTCAAACTCACACACGCCAGTTCGGCCGTCCAGTACGTCAAGCACAGGGAGCAGGGGCAGGTAGGGGTTTCTTACATGCTGTCCTATGCTGAGATGCTTCACTGCGCCCTGATTGGTCAGAGGAAGGCACACTCAGGCTGGCCTGTGTTTCTCCACAGCTGTGGCTCTGCAGGTCGGCCGGGACAGCCAGGCATGGCTGTGGAACAGGTGAAGGTGAAGCAGGAGCCTGGGGTGGACGAGGACTGTGGCTATCAGGGTACCGCGGTCAAAGTGGAGCGCAGCAAGGATGGGGGCAGAAGTGCCTGCATGGTAACACCGCTGTCTGTCATTGTTATGCCCTCAGTTAGTTGCCTTTTTATTCAGGTGTGTTTGAGTCAGAGCCCAGTCATCCATGTGCTTCTGTGTCTCTGTCCCTTCCCAGATGAGCAGCCCAGAGAGCAGTGTGACTCCGCCCCTTCCAATACTGGGAGCAGTGTCCACAGGCTCTGTACAGGATGTCCTAAAGACACTCGGGGAGCATGTCAAGGCTGAGCCTCGGGATGAGGATGGGGGCGGCTCCTGCAGCAGGGCAGGAGGGGAAGCAGGAAGTGTACAGAACAAGGCTCAGGCAACTGCGCCACCACCCGCGCCGGCACCAGCTGCAGCAGAACCCCCGGCTGAGCTCAGCACTCAGGCCCCTGCGGTGCCGCTGACCAATGGGGATGCAGCGTCAGGGGATGCTCGTGGGACCGGATCCTTCCGCTCACCACGCAACAACAACAGCAGCAGCGTGGCACAGGGCAACAGCCACGGGGGTGCGGCCGGGAAAGACGACGACCCCAATGAGGACTGGTGTGCCGTATGCCAGAACGGGGGCGAGCTGCTGTGTTGTGACAAGTGCCCCAAGGTCTTCCACATCACCTGCCATATCCCCACACTGAGCTGCTCTCCAAGGTGAGCCTGGCTGCCTGGTCCACAGAAGCTCCTCACAGCTCCCACACTGAGCGCCATCACTGTCCTGATGGACTTGCAGCGTAGCTCGTTTTGTCACTGTTCCAGGGTTATTGTAGTTCTGAACTGTTTTTTTTTTTTTAGTTTTTGATTGTTTTTTCATTTTAGTTATAATACATTTAGAAGAATATTAAGTTGTAGTTGTATTAGTTGACTTTAGTTTTTATTTTACAGAGTTGATTTACTTTTAGTTTTCATTTAGGTTTGTTGTAGATGTAGTTTTCTACTAAGTAGGTTCACCGTTTTGTAGTCCAAATGTGAGGACTGAGACGTGGAAAACTCGGCTTGTTTATTGACGTCCTCTACAGTCTAAACAGTTAACATTTTGCATCTTAAAAACTTTATTTTCTTGATGCAACACGGAAAAAATATGAACAAACATTTTTTGTTTATGAAATTATTTATTCATTAGTTTTGTATCTTAAATTATAGTATTAGTTTTTACGATTTTTTTTAAGCTGTCATTTTTGTTTAGTGTTGTGAGCTTTTAATTGTTGTATGCACCAATAACCCTGCACTGCACTCACTGTAACTCTATTGCCTGAATGTGTTTAGATTATTAACGCTCACAATCATAACTGCACATGAACAGGAAGGACACTCTGCACCTTTGTTTTTGTCGCTGCTGGTAACAACAGCTGGCATGTCCTTTTCACCCATTTTCAGATGAGAACTGATGAGGTGTGTAGAACTACCCTGTCATGTAGGCCTAATCTAACAATCTAACGTCTCTTTTCTCTAAGTATTTTCATTAGAAACATAAAAAATACAAAATCTACATACAGGCAATGTCCCTCAGATTTTACATTGACAAACAAGAACAATAACCAAACAGGTGAACAAGAACAATAACCAAACAGGTGAACAACCACCACAAAAAGCGACAAAACACTGTGCAAAACCAAAACCTCAGCTCACCCACCCACAAAAAATAAATAAATAAATAAATAAATAAAACTCAATACGAATAAATAAATTAACTACCAAGAATGGGAGGGCATAATAGGAAAAAAAGGGGGCAGGCAAATTCCAGGCAAAAACCTTAGGGGAACCATATACCCTCCGCTCCGAACCTCAAAAGAAGGTAATGAATGAGCATAAGAACATAAACCATCCCACCTTTTGTGACATTGAGCTACTGAGCCCCTCAGATTAAATTTAATTCTTTAGAAATGGAGAAAAGACAACAGATCATCCAGCCAAGAAGACGATTGAGGAGGGATTGAGCTTTTCCAATGCAACAGGATACGTCTGTGGGCAACCAGAGAGGCAAAAGACAAAGAGTCAGCTTTGGTATGGGACAACCATGAGGTCTGTCGCAAACATCTGCTAACATAGGGCAAGGCTGTAGGTGCACATCCAAGGCGTTCGACATTACATCAAAGAAATTAAACCAGTAACTAAAAACTTTGGGGCAGGTGAAAAATATGTGAGTGTGGTTGGTGGGTGAGAGTTGACACCTGGAACAGACATCACTAGTACCTGGAGAAAATGTACTTATCATGGATTTTGAATTATGTAATCTATGAATGACCTTGAAGTGCATCAAAGTAAGACGGGACCACAACGATGTAGGCCCTATAGATTTTAAGCACATTTTTCCAAAAATCATTTGAGAGAGTAGTCCACAACTCACCCTCCCAGTTCTGTTTCACTAGGCAACAGTAAATTATAGAAATAAGAGAGACGTTTAGGTGCATTACAAAGAAACACTATCGTGTAGAAGATGGAAAATTTATGCGTGCAAAATGACGTACTTAAATATCTAAAAAGGTTTAACCGCATCAAAGAGAACTTTCACTATCAAAAGCGGCAAAGGGCCCATCAAAGAATAAAGGGGCCAAACTTTTAATTGGGTTTGATAAAGCTGCCTTTGTTATCAGTGACATCATGTTACTGGTAGAACTTGTGCCCAGTCAGTTCATTATGCAGGCATACAAAGAATGAATGCTACTTGGCTAATAAACTGATCCTGATTTACATATTGATAAATCAGTAATTTGAAATGTTAAAGCACAGGTAAGACGGTTAGGAGACAAAGTGAGAGAGGCGAGACTTAGATGGTTCGGACACGTGCAGAGGAGGGGTGCAGAGTGTATAGGGAAAAGAACGCTGAGGATGGAGCTGCCAGACAGGAGGAGAAGAGGAAGGCCAAAGAGGAGGTTCATGGATGTAGTGAGGGAGGATATGAAAGAGGTTGGGATGACAGGAAGATGCAGTGAACAGGTTTGCATGGAGAAGGATGATCTGCTGTGGGAGCCCTAGACAGTGTACACCACCCGCCCATGCAACGCTGAGCAGCTGTCTTGGCTATTATGTCAGCTGTTGCTGTATTGCAGTGATCATATAACTTTTATTACAGTATGTTAATTGTTCTATTTAATTTTAAATTGTTACAGTAAGATATTATGTGTATAGGAAAAAACTGTGTGCGTGCGTGTAGGGTTCTGTACTATTTGCAGTTTAAAGCATCCACTGGGGGTCGTTTCCCCCCACAGGATCTACTGTGATAGTCATTTTACAGGAAACAAACTTCGATTTGTTTGAATCACATTGAAAAGGGTAGGGGTAGAATTAGGGTGCAGCCTTTAATACCATTATAATGGTCCTGTGTGAAGTGTTAAATCAGCCCACATTATATTTAATGTACAGTCTAACTGAAACGTAAAAGGGCAGTTTTTTACTTGGAGATTATTTATGATGCAATTTAAAAAGCAGTTTTTCATGAGACCCTTGAAAGTAAGAGATGATGAAAAAAGATTTTCAGTGGTGGTTTCTTTTTTAAACACATTGCAAATGTGAGACAGATGTGCAAGTACAGTGAGATTTTGCCAGTCAGAAAAACAGGCCTGGCTCCTGACTTTCGGGGTCTCAGTGGGAGTCGCCGCACTGTGTACCCGTGTGGACGCCGCCATTGCAGTCTGTCTCTTCTGTCTCTCAGCGGGGACTGGCTGTGCACGTTCTGCCGGAGTCTGACCACCCCAGAAATGGAGTACAACTGTGATGACGATGACCAGACCCAGAAGGAGAAGAGTGGTCAGGGACTGAGTCCTGAGGACAAAAGGGTCAGTGTAGTCTCGCACACGTACGCAATTAGGCAGCCCTGCGCTGGTTTACATAGTAACCCTCCTCCTCTTGTCAGCAGATACCACATGCCTGCATGTTTAGCTCCTGTGATAACCCATATACTTGTTTCATACTTACAGAACCGACGCAGGCCAAGTTGGAATTTAGGAGCTGAGCTGTACCTTAGGCTTATTTGAAAAAGTGATAGCAGTTAATTCCTATATGTAACAATGTTCTACTATGCTTCTGATCAATAGGGATTTAAATTTCACTACATATAACCATTTTGACACCAATTAAAATGCCCCAATGCCTTGCTCAGAAATGATATGTGCTCCAAGATGTAATGTTACATTAATCTTTGTAAACTAAACACTGGTTTATTTAAATAACACTAGTTAATTTCAGCTTTCCAAGAAAGCCATGACTTTATCTTTGGAACCAACATTAGAACTACTTGTGGCTGGATTGAAAGTTGACTTGTAAGCTATATATGGTATACACAAAAGTCACGGGCCACCATGGGAGATTATATATAAAACTGTTCATCTAGACAAGTGTTGGTTTGGACTATGTGATAGGCATACATAAGTGTAAATTGTATTGAAATGAAATTTCTGGGCATGTGTGTCAAAATTGTCTTGTTTTCAGTTAGAAGGGCGTAGTGTTTAAAGGAAGCTTTTTATGACGAATGTTTGGAGTGTAATTGTTTGGAGTGTAATTGTTTTTTACATTTAAAATACATGCGGGTAAGTTTGGACCAGAGAAATGTTATTTTTTTGTAGATGTTTTTCTGACCCATGCCAAAAATTTTGGGGAAGGGTTTTTAGAGTTCTAAAGCTAGCAAATGTTTAAATTTTCACATTTATATTGGATATTTTGTCTATTGAAGTACATCTGATAGAAATTAAGCAGACTTTGAACAGAGTCCTTTTTATTTTTAAAGGTTTTCTCATTCTAAATGGCAGCAGTTAGAAAAGTGACGATGGTTGTGTTGTGTAACACTTTTGCAACACACACAGAATTTTAAATACAGGGTTATAATTCAAAGATGGTGTGTTAAAGTTGTGTATGGTAAGATAGAGATTGAATTTATAGTAAAATCATATGTAAAATCCATTAACTAAAGCCTGACAGTCTTTTTCTGTCATCACCAACAGTGATGGCAGCCATTGCTTAGATAAATACATAAAAATATGAACATTCTGTGGCCAAGTGAGGTACCTAAGGTTTAAAGCATCATGCTTGTTCTTTAATTTAGTGAGATGTGACAATGATTAACGTCTATTTAATCAGGTTGTTTGGTTGATTTCTATAACTTAAGGTATGTAGTTTTTTGTAGCCTGTGGTGTTGATCTAGATCTGTCTTGAGTGCCTTTGTTCCCATGCTCCTTCATGCCTGTACATTTATCCATGCTGTCTGCACATAATGTAGTTTGCACAAGTGAGGCCAGCACAAGTAGTGAGTTGTCCGCAGAACAGTTTTCTTCTTTACATAACTATTGCTCTGTTTTGTTTCTGGTTGCTGTGTTCTTTCTCCCACATACTCCCTGTAGAGGTGTGAGCGCCTCCTGCTGTTTGTCTTCTGCCATGAGCTGAGCGTAGAGTTCCAGGAGCCCGTGCCCTCCTCTGTGAGTATGTCTGCAGGCTTGTGGTGACATTCAGCCTGGGGCTCACTAGCTTTGCCACTGTACTCTTTCCCACAGCTTTTTATTTTTTTTTTTTCCCTGTATGCATTTCAATTCTTGTCACCCAGGTGCCCAACTACTACAAAATTATCAAGCAGCCCATGGACCTGAACTCAGTGAAGCGTAAGCTACAGAAGAGACATGCCCAGCACTACCAGAGCCCACAGGAGTTTGTGTCAGACGTCCGCCTGGTCTTCAGCAACTGTGCCAAGTATAACGAGGTGAGTGGGCATGCGCGTGGGGGTCACACACAGGTCAGCTGGGTTCGGGAGCAGACAGTGGCATCTATCTGCATGGATGGTGCATGCACGAGACGGGGGATTGGGGAGATGCTAGAGGGGGTAAATGGTAGATCTATATGCTCAAGCATGAGGACACATGATACCCACTGTTTGACAGACAGACCTTTTGCCCCCTTTTTTTTTTTTTTCCCCCCCCCTCTTTTTGGGTCACACTCTTCCGGTTGCAGCCATTTATTAATGTCCCACGTGTTCTTTATGTCCACTGTGTGTCCTAGCTTCTGTTCTTTTCTCGTGCTTTCAGAAGCACACATGCACGGTTCCATGGTGGTGTTAAAGGAGCTGAGTGGGCCACTGAATGGGGGCTGTGGTGTGTGTTTGTGTTTGCAGGTTTTCCTCTTCTTTTACCATTAAATTGGCCACTAGCAGAAAAATGAGTTTTCGTGTTACCACTTTTAATGGATGTGATCTTTTCCCTCTGTGATGTGTGGATGATTATTATTTCATGCCACATATGGAAGCAATCTGCAATTTCTTGTGTAAAGCTCTTTGAGGCACATTGTTGCGAAAGGCGCTATATAAAAATAAAATGAATGTAATTGAGTTGAAGCCATCAGTAACTGTAGGCATGATATAAGACAGACTGCTATGCCATTTTTGTCTAATACAAAAACAGATATAACTCAAACAGCAAGATAAAAGTACTGTTGTATAACTTAAAGAACATGGATGCAGGCTCTCTTGCATCAAGACCTTATATGTGACATGCTAATCGCCTAGATAGCATGCAGCTATGACTTCATGTGTTTGCAGTTGTTTACGTTCTTCAGCGTGTGGCAATCAGTGCAAGTTCCTGCTGCAAAGAATTTTTATTTATTTATTTATTTATTTACTTACTTACTTTTGACGTTGTGTAACTCCAGCCTTTGCTGACTGTCAGATTTGCCTTTGCCTGGCAACATGCTATGTACCTACAGCTTGAACTGATGATGAAATGGGTTGTCACTGGGAGAATACTACGTTGGGATGTGTCTCCTATTGGTGGTATACATGTTATTACATTACCACTAGCATTTGTCCTAACTGGTCTATGAATTCTATGGAAATGTAGAAAATAACTTTTGAATTAGGAGTGCTTCAGTCAGGGTTTTTAGGGCCAATACCTACCATTGGTTCCATAACGTTGGAATAGACTGATACCAGTTAATGATATTACTGTGCAGTTTTGCTACTGGAAGCAAGACATGCTCTCTCTGAAATTAAATGTGCCAATTTCAAATGTGTACTCAGGATTTACCCATGGCATCCAGACATTGTTTATAAAATTAAAAAAAAATTCCTCAGCTGTCCCTGGAAGTCTTTTCTAGTTCAAGCTTGGGTCCTCTACCAGGGGCCTGGGAGCTTGAGGGTCCTGCTCAGTATCTTAGCTATTCCTAGGACTGTGCTCTTCTGGACAGACATCTCTGATGATGTTCCTGGAATCTGATCAAGTTATTTTGGGAGGGGGGGGGGGGGGGGTGTCACAGCCCCGAGTTTTCAAGTTACCATGGGGACCACTGTTGCCTTTACCTTCAACACATCTTTTCTAGCTCTTCTTTCATCCCTCAGTATTTCTGACGTTTCTCTTTCCTTCTCTCTGATGTTGCCATCACTTGGAATTGCTACATATGTCACTACGACCTTGTTCTCCTATTTGTCCATCACTATTATGTCCATTTGGTTAGCCACTACCCGTTTGTCAGTCTGTATCTGGAAATCCCATAGGATCTTAGCCTGGTTGTTGTCAACCACCTTTGGGGATGTTTCTCATTTTGATCTTGGGACTTCCAGCCCGTACTCAGCGCAGATGTTTCTGTATACTATCTTGGCCACTTGATTGTGGTGTTCCATGTACACCCTGCCTGCTAGCATCTTGCATCCTGCTGATGTGCTGAATTGTCTCAGGGGCCTCTTTGCACAGCCTACATCTGGGGGTCCTGCCTGGTGTGGTAGACCCCAGCCTCTACTGATCTTGTACTTGGAGCTTGTTCCTGTGCTGCCATGATCCGTACCTCTGTACTGTCTTTCAATCCAGCTTACTCCTGGATCTTTGCTGTTTCATCCTGGATAGTGGCTCTGATGCTCACTAGTCCTCGGCCTCCTTATTTCCACTTAGTGTATGCTGGATTGCGGGTGAAACCCTCCGTTCATTGAGGAGCTTCCTGGTCTTGTTGTCAGTGTCCTCTACCTCCTCTTTTGGCTAGGTTATCATACCAGCAGGGTATCTGATGACCGGCAGGGTGTAAGTGTTGATAGCCCAGACCTTATTTTTCCCATTCAGCTGATTTCTCATGACTTGCTTTACTCTTTGTACTCTTTGCTATCCTTGCGGCCTCTTCATGGTTTCCATGTGCCTGAGGGATTCCAAGGTACTTGTAGATGTCCTTAACATCCGCTATGTTGCCTTCTGATAGTACAATCCCCTCAGTTCTGACTACCTTTTCTCTTCTGATTACCATCCTGCCACACTAATCCAACCCAAATGGCATTTTAATGTCGTTGCTGCAGATCCTAGTAGTGTAGATCAGTGAGTCGACGTCTCACTCACTCCTGACATACAGCTTGATGTCATCCATGTAGAGGAGGTGGCTGATGGTTGCTTCATTTGGAAGTCAGTATGCGTAACCGATGATCTCACTGAGAGGGTTCAGGCCTATACAGAACAGCGGTGGGGACAGTTCATCTCCTTGGTAAATTCCACGCTTAATGATAACTTGTGCAGTTGGTTTGAAGTTGGCATCTAGGTTTGTTTTCCACATAGCTTTGCAGAACTCAATGGCAATGTGATGGTTACTGGATCCGGTTCAGAGAGGGTGCTGTGGTCTTCTTAGGTCCACATTTTTCTGGTGTACCTCTTCAGGACGGACTGCCAGGGCAGTTTCCAAGGCCTCTGGTATGGACAACTTGTTGTACTACTTAGGCAAGCCTTTCTCCATCATCCCACCTTTCTGCATTTCTGATAGCTGGCTAACTTCTCTCCTTGCCACCTTGATCTTGTTTTTTAGCCTCTTCCTCCATGGAGGATATTGCTCCTTATGGCAGTTCATCTTGTTCATATTATAGCCAAGCATCACTGTTACTGTACTGTATATCAGCTTGTTGGTTTCAAGTGATGGTAGCTGTTTGCAGTGCTGCATTCACATCATCTAGTAGATCTTCAGAAGGTGCTTCACTTGGTTGTGGTAATCAGCAGCGGAGGTTCCAGATATCCATTCTCACCATGTCTGCAGTGTCAGGTCAGCTGCTCATGTGTTGAGCTTGCAGGTTATTACTGGGTCTTGGTACCCAGTCTCGAAGGGTGAGGCTGATGATGATAACATCCCTCCTCTGACCTGTCATCCTGGCTCTTCCTTGGTGTAGCGTTTTTTGTGTTGTACCTCATCAATCTCTAGTTGTGATAGCAGGAACACTGAGTTGTTAGTTGTTTCGATGTTAGTGTAGATCTAGAGTTTCCAGACGTAGGGTTTTGAAGGCCCTGGGTAATCAGTTCTTCTATCTCCCTCCCCAGTTTAGTGCCACTGTGTACTGCTGGTGAAAGACGGTGCTCCATTGCACAGTTTATATTTTTCCACAGTAATCTTAATTAAAAATGGCCCCATACAGAGCTCAGTTTAACAGAGACCTACCTTCATTTTTTTCCCCTCCACAGTCCATTTATGTATTACTAATTTACAACACACTTGAATAACACAAACATTTCTCAGAAAAAATTAATAAAACTGTCGTTTGAAGTATTTATCATTAGATAACAGATGTAACGACACGTCATGCCATGACACACGTTAAGTTCTGTTTAACATGTACACAAAGTAGATGTTAGAACAACAGAAATGGGCACATTTTTATGGCGCCTTTGTCCTCATAGTCCATAGGCCATTTTTCAACAGCAGTAGTAAAGAAAAAATCTTGATAATGTAGTATGTATTTTCCATAATGTGCAATTTACTAGGGCTGCTCGCTGACAACTTTTGATGTTAAATAGCATAGCAATATTCATAATAGACTAAAGAAAAAAAGTACTAAAATTTAGGAAAAAGCCCCCCCCCCCCATCTTGGCAATTATTTTTAATATACAATAAAAATTGCATTTTTTACTTCCAATGTTTCCTACCCAGTAGTCTGTTCATGGCCTTGTACGGTATGTGTCGGCCCACGGTCTGGTAATGACCTTCACACCACAGCTTGGAAACTGGCGCACACAGCCGCTAACACACACGTACAGCGCAACTGCAATGAAAAGCTCTACCTGCTGCCTGTGAAGAAGAAAAATACTTTGGGATTTTTACCTGAGAAGTTTGAAAAAAGGAAAAAAAAAAAAAAGTATTTGATTACAATTTTGTTTAGGAGGTGGCGAGAAAATCGGGTCATGAACCCAGTATTGTGAATTGAACTATATCGTGAGCTGAGTGCGTCATTACACTCCAATTACAGGTCGTAGCCGACTTACGACCGCGATTGGTTTTGACCGACCAGTCGTAACTCGATCTGGTCGTAAGTCAGGGTATGCAAAAAATAATACCGTACATACATTAAACTGTGTACAGTAATGATAATCGTGGATGTCAGCTGAGGCTGCCTTCGTCGGGTTTTAGTCGAACACTGTATACTAACAGTGTATTTTAGTATACTAAAGTACAATTAGTTTAATAACGCAAACTAATTGCAAAAACACTGCATACAGTACTATAGTACTATGGTTTAATAACTGCGGCTAGGGCAGCGCTCGGGGTAGTTTATTTTTCTTATAAACAAGGTGAGCTTTGTGTGAACTGTTTGTTTCTTTCTACATACATTTCGTGATACGGACGAAATGCATCAATGTTTAGGTCCATTCCTTCAAAATGTGTAAGAACTTTATTCAGTAGAAATAAACCTTCTAATAATCCCTTAGTTGTGAACACAGAAAAAGAACACAGAGGAAGCGTGCTGTGCCGAGTGTGAGCTTACACTGAGCTTTGCACGTGGAACTGCCAATGGCCAAACAGTTGTGGTCGTAAAGTTGAACAGTCGTAAGCTGCATAGGTTGTAAGTCGATGACGACCTGTTCATATACTTATCTCATTAGTGTTCCTGAAAATCCGGTGTAATTTGGGAAAACGCAGATCGAAAAAATATTTCCATTAAAAAATTATTTTGCAATTCTAGGCCATCTGAAAACCCCAAAAAACTTTTCCCACATATTGCAAAAGCCAAAAATTATATATAATTATATATAATTTAATAACATAAAATAGATCGTAAGGTTAATATTGAGTATATTTCAATGCAGAATGCAAAACATTACCCACCATACTGTAAATTTTATATAATATATATTCATGTCTGTGTTGAGAAATTTGGGTCTCTGAGGTCAACTTATCCAGAGGTTAGTGTAAATTCTATATTACTTATGTGTAGAAAATGGTCTTAAAGCATGTATATACATTGTGATCTCCCAGAATGTGATCAATAATGAGTCAGTGGCTCGAACCATCAGTAACTTCCATGAACAATCCACGCATGTTCATAAATTACTAGATGCTCATAAAATGCAGGATTAATTAAAAGAGAAAAATTAGAATTTATAGCCAAACTAATGTGGTGCAATATTCTTGCAGAGTTGTGAATTTCAGTAATATTTACACACTGCGGGTAATATTTGTTGAGCTTGTTAAACGTTAAGTTTAATATTACCTTCACTATGACGTGGTAAGCCGATACTGTACAACAATCATTGCATAATCATAAATTTGATTTCAGTCAGATGATCAAAGTTAGGTGGTACGCAGTAATTGCGGTTATGGTTTCATAAAAGCAATTGATGAACACTGGCATTTAAATTGTCTACTTTTGAATTAAGTGTCTGTTAGTGCAAGTAAATGATGATTCTTATTGTGTATTTCTTTAGACTTAATGCCACTTAAATGAGTCATATCAACTGTCTACTTTCTAAAATATTGTGCTTTAGTTTTAATACATCAATTAATACATGAATATATATATATATATATATATATATATATATATATATATAAAATGTTAAATAAATT
>JABJVR010001035.1:0-19921 GCA_025773905.1 Chitala chitala
GGAGCCCATCCCAGAGCACATAGGGCGCAGGGCAGGGGACACCCAGGGCGGGGCGCCAACCCACCACAGGGCTATGATGAACTAATCAATCCTAATTTTGCTAGATGCAGGGAATCACTTTATCAATTCAAAAGGAACTAATGTAGAAAATAATTACTGATCACAGTGTCTGAAAACACCAGACACAAGTTAAAAAGCACAATGCATTGCAATTTTCTAACAGGTGGTGAAATACCTAATGTATTTTAAATCAGATATGTAATATCTGTGATATCTTATTCTTGCTTAAAGAGAGCACATATAATTTCTTTCATGTCATATACTTTATGACATGTAGATTAAACATGTTTTCTGAATATGCAACACATTTATTTTCATCTGCTTGCATCATGCTTCTTTTTGCTTGTATCATGTATAGCATGTGTGATTTATTTCACCTCTCCTACATAAGATACACATGACCCTGATAACTAGAATCTCTCTTTGGACATCAGAGTTTTCTCACATTTCTCAATTGAAAACATGCCAGCTGTCAAGAGTCAATAATGCTTCATATAACATGATTCTTCCTTGTAAGTCAAGACAAATCACCAGCATCTCCTGGCAGGAATGGCCATTTCACTATGCCAAAGTGCTAATTTCCCAGAATTCTCTTCTCTGTGCTATTTCACAATCTCCTTTGGATTCTACTTTTGAATACATTAGGTGTAATGAAATGTGTGTGATCCATTTATGCTTCGGAGAAAGAGCTTTCACTCAAAGAGATGCAATCTTAAAATGACATTTACCTTGCTCCTATGTCCATCTAATTACATTGGAATCTTTTTTGATCTCTTGTTTCTTCTTCTCTGTGAGATGTTGGACTGCCATGCTGACAGGCTGGGTAAACAGGAATTACAGTAAATTGTGACTCCAATTAAATGTTTAATGAAACCAAGCTAAGTGCTTCTCTAAGCCTAATTGCCAGACATGCAGCTAACTCTGCCTGTGATTTCTTCATAAAGTTCCCTGTCAAGCTGCCCCACACCAAGGCTGCCTCATTACTGTCAGGCCTGCAAAAGCAGCTCATCCTCATGAACGATGCATGTTATTAAACTTCCTGCCTCATCTGGTCTCTTAAGGATTATAACCTCCTGGCTTGTTCTGTCTCTCATTAAACAAAGACAAATAAGACCGGTCGCACAAGTGCCCGCTCCCTTCGCCCTTCACTTACGCTGTCAGCCAAGGGCCGAGCTAGCGTCGCTACCTCTCTGGGTTGCTAAGGAACAGACAGAAAAGAAGGACTGAGCTCTTGAAGGGATCCGATCACAGAGGGGCCTTGATGGATGCAAACACTGCCTTCTTCATTCCGAAATCATGCTGCTGTCATGTCAGGCCCCGGCCTTGTCCTTAACAACATTAACGGGATTCAGATGGTGTCTGGAAACCTGCCCCTAAAAGACCTAATTTTATTACCCCCACCCATTTTCTTCTCAGTCCCCTGATTCATGCACCTGGTGCTTCTCTGCACCATTAGCTCCAGAGAAGCAGCATAGCCTGTTTGTGCCAGAGGAAAGTGCTTCTAATTGCATTTGCTGAGAAAATGCTTTTTGTCCTAAATTGCCCAAAAACTTACAGTTTATGTGTTAACCTGATACATGCCAGCACTTTGCAATCCATGTGTTCTGGTACAAACAAGCATTCCTAATTGCTTAATTAACTTCACAATTTTAATATTCTCCTAGCCGTAGGACACACTGGGATCCAAAGCCTTGATATGTGGAATTATTCTGCTCTGAAGCCCAATGATTGGTTTAATGTACTTTACTTCTTAAACCAGGCAGTGCCTAATAAAGCCCCACAGTACAATAACTTTTGACACTTAATTTCTCCCAGTGATATAAAAAAAATTAAGGAAAACATCAAAAGATTGAGATACATAGTAAAACTTAACACTTAATTTCACTGCAATTTTGTAAAAAAAAAAAATAATAGTAATTAAAAAAAGACACAAGTGTACCTGCTACAGATAATTAACTACTAAATGGGCAAATTAGTATACAGGAAAGGTCATATAAAGAGTTAACACTGCTGACTTACATTCTTTTTGCAGCCGAATGTTGGTTACAAACAATTTTAAGTAATGCACCTTGCTTGTGACAGAACCTGCGGTATTGCTCGTGGAAATGGACACCTTGACCTTTCTCTGAGGTAATCGCCATCACAGCCTCGCCGCATGCTGAGCGGCTGATGAACAATTAACTGCAGCCAGCCGCCTCAGCAGACGGCAAGATGCTGAGCCATTTGGCGCTCTGGAAAATATCAAGAAGTCTTACAGCGGCCATGACTCTCTGTAAGAGAAGGCCACATAGAATTTTAATGTCACTCCAGGGAGAAACAATCATTATGACAAATCTAGTTCCTGAAATGAAAATAAAAAAAGTGGGGGATGGGGGAGTCAACTGCAAAAGATGGAATTTGACATGTGAGGTTGAATGCCAGCATTTTGCAATCTAACACTTTGGTGCTAAATTAATAAAGTGAGGAAGAAGCAAGGATGGAGGTTCAGACACAAGTGCCACAGCTTGTGTGCTGCTTCTTCTCAGGTCCTCATGTACGTCGGGGCCAGCTGGTGCTCTTAACTGGCTTCCATCAACCCTGTGGGCCGGCTGTTGCTCTGCCAGAATGCATTGACATGTACCTCATGCTAGTGTGCCATAAACTGAGGCTTGGGTGGGAAAAACTGGAATCCCTTGCCTCTGGCAATTGTGTTGGATGTGAATCAGAGATGCACAGCTGGATCAATGCATATGATGGGATGTCTGACATCGCGTGTCAGATCTCTGTAAAACACTGACACACTGAGCGTCATGTTTTATGCCTTTCTGAAAATCATGCACTACTCAAGAATGTAACTTCTTTTTCTTTGTGCCATTGCAGACCTCACTTTCTTGAAGAGAAGACCACTTTTGTGTTTTCAGTCTGGCATCCTATTCACAGTCAGATCTTGTCCAGACAGTGAGAGGACTGACAGAACAACACAACACAGCATTCACACTTACTGCAGCTCGTGTTACTGTGGTCACCTAGTGAAAGTCTTTGATTGGCCATTATACTTTTTGAGAAAGCATTGCATAATCATCTACTTTGTGCCAGGTTGAATTAAAGTCATTGTTCCTTTGTCCTAGGTAACATGAAATGAGTCTGTTCAAAATTTTTCCGCTCTGTAATGAAACTACTGATATGTTAGAGCATCATTGCTGTACATCAACATGGCATTTTTTTAAGGACGTCTCTTTTTTGTATATCAATATAATAAATAAAAGAATAAGTATTGCAGCACCTGCTTTGACAATAACCCCAATGATATTGTTCCAGGTTTTAACCTCAGCCTAAATGACTGCTTTCCTAATGTCTCATTCTTAACCCCGTGCAGAATACCTATTCCAATTTTTAACAAAGTGCCATAGTTTTTTTTGACAGGCAGATTAATACTTATGATTAATATTTAAATTTCCACAAATGTGTGCTAATGCTAATGCTAGTACTGGGATGTGTTAGGTTTTCTCCTGAGCTTTGAATCAACTTGAGAATTCTATGCACATGATCTTTGCATCCTGTCATTTACATACACTGATAGTAAACTTTCTTTCTTTCCTGCTGTCACTCAAAAATGCTATAATCTAGAAATAAAGCATTTTACTTGTATGGTCTTATTGCAGTAATGCACAGAATGCCTGCCTTATAACACCTTTTGTACTACTCTTCCTAAAATGTAACAGATTCTGATTTATTATGCAATCAAAGTAAAATAAATAAACGTTATTTTCATGAACAGCTATCTAGGTGACATATTGCCTCTCTATGCAAATATGTCCTGATTTAATCTAATCTTAATGAGAATACTGGAAGCTGGAAGTGTTCCATCAGCACCATGATTTTCTGGTCAATACTTATAGGAAACATCCAAATTAGTCTACATAATATTATCTTCGCATGGAAAGTCCTTCTTTGGATCAGGCTGAATTCTGACTGGACAGATATAGGTAGTGTTCCTGTGATCTCAGTCTCACAAACATTCACTACCCCTGAGGAATTCACTTTTTGTCACAGGCAAATTCCTGTATGTGACTTGAAAATGCATGACATGACCATTTTTATCGTTCAGATTTTTTTTCTGGTAATCCAATGTTACTTTTAAAGGGTATTGTAACAGTTCTGGGATACAGAGGCAAGTATGCAAGGTTGGAGTGTAATGGGCAAAGGGTGTAATGGAACAAACTAGGTAGCCATACATAGGATCCAGTAACAAACAATATACAGGGCCAAGAAACTACAAGAATCACAAATCTCAACAGGTCACAAAATCTTACAAGGATCTCAACAACTGGCAAGGAACTAATACAAGAGGGAAATATGTAAAGGAATACTAATAAGGTACAATTAGACAGGGCTGGGGAGCAATAACGAGGACAATCAGCAGGAAAAGACAGACAGAATGAAGACTGGAGAGTGCCAACTTCCTGAATAATACACAGAGGCAGAGTTCCCTGTTAAACAGCAGAGGGAGACTAATGATGAAGGGTATCCAAAGGGGGGGGGGGTTCAGACCCTGTGCTGTCAGCTCCAAACACATACTGTGTGTGCAGGGTAATTATAATTGGTTTGTTAGTCAAGAAAAGAGTTGCATGTAGTGGTAATCACTTTGATGATCCTGTCATTTACATTTGAGGAAATGGTATGATCTTTCTGGAGTCACCAGTACACACCCTCCCATGTAGTAGTGTAAAATAAAATACAGTGTTTTGTACATTGTTGTCATGGATGCCTACTGATCTGTTGAATATATTTCAGTTTATTAAGAAACTCTTTTCATTATTGTGTGTGTGTGTGTGTGTGTGTTTTTGTCTCATGTAGTACCTTAAGTGGATGTCCTTGATGAAGTAGAGACTCTGCTGTTTCAGACACATCTGTGGGGATAAATGCAGAATTTTTGTAGAAGCGCTTTGTGCTGCAGAAGTGGTGTATGACTACCAATGCCTGGAAGTTCTCATGAAGTGATGTCTCATCAGTTACACATTGAGCATCTGTTTGAATTAGCCTTGTAGATAGATGGTGTAATGGCTTTCCTTGCCATTATACAAAATACATGTGATTTCTTTATATGCTGAGGTTTACCAATGAAGCCCCATGTTAAACACTGTTTAATATAATGGAACATGAATTCTGCTAAAGAACAAATTCCTTGTTTAAGAGGTCCAATGTAGCTAGGAAAGCCATTACACCATCTATCTACAAGGCTAATTCAGACAAAATAATGATGAAAAGAGTTTCTTAATAAACTGAAATATATTCAACAGATCAGTAGGCATCCATGACAACAATGTACAAAAACATATACATCCCAGAGATGTGGTCTTAAGTTATTGGGTCTACAGGTTAAAGGGGTAGTGTCAGATCAGTCAGTCCTTTCTCTTTTAGAGTAGAAGCCATATACACTGATCAGCCACAACAATATGACCACAGACAATGGCACCTGGAAGTGGGTAGGATATATTCAACAGCAAGTGAACGTTTTGTCCCTGAAGCTGATGTGTTGGAAGCAGAAAAATATGGACAAGCATAAAAATTTGAGCAATTTTAACAAGGGCCAAATTGTGGTGGCAAGACGACTGGGTCAGAGCAACTCCAAAAATGCAGCTCTTGTGGTCCAAGGAAAGAAAATCGGTAACAGGGTCATGTGCGGCCAAGGCTCATTGATACACATGGAGAGCAAAGGCTGGCCCATGTAGTCCAATCCAATAGACAAGCTACTGTAGCTCAAATTGCTGAAAAAGGTAATGCTGGTTCCGATACGAAGGTGTTCGAATACACAACACAATTTTCTATGTATGGAGATCTGTAGACACAATCTAGTCACGGGGCCCATGTTGATCCATGTTCACTGCCAAAAGTGTCTAAAATGTGCACGTGAGCATCAGAAAATGACCATGAAACAATGGAAGGATATGGGTGGGTGCATATACGTCCATTACCTGGGGAAGGGATTGCACTGGGATGCACTATGGGAAGAAGGTATGCTGGTAGAGGCAGTGTAATGCTTTGGGCAATGTTCTGCTGGGAAACCTTGGGTCCTGTCTTTGATGTGGAGGTTACTTTGACATGTACCACCTGCCTAAAAATTGCACACCCCTTTATGAAAACAGTATTCCCAATGGCAGTGGCCTCCTTCAGCAGGATAATTTGCACTGTAACACTGCAATAATGGTTCAAGAATGTTTTTAGAAGCACAACAATGAGTTTGCGGTGTTGACTTTGCCTCCAAATTCTTCATATCTTACAAATACCTGCACTTGCTGACATTTTCCAGACTGTTGATTGCCCTTAAATGTCCTCTGTACATCTCAACATTCAACAACACTAGAGTTTACTTATCAACTGGAGCCAGAAAACTGATTTGCCACTGGTTTTATACGCCCCACTACCTGCACGGCGAGGGGAACATAACAGATTTGTGTTTTGTGTTGCTTTCTACATTTTTTTTACATTTTATATATTTCTGCATAAATGGAGGAAAATGTTCACGGCATATTAACTACTGTGAAATTCAAACCTCGGCAATTAATCTTGACCAGGGTTTAATTGCTTCACATTTACTTTTATGCACTTTGGCATCTTTGTGAAAATATTGATGCATATTTACAATGATTTGCTAAGAATATTAATCATAATTATATATTACACATTGCTGCTTTGTTTAAGCATGGGCTGCAGTAAAAGCATAATGAAGTGATTATAAAGGAGCCAGCACTTTGTTTATAGGTCTTGTGGCCTGGATGCAGACATGCATTCTAGAGAATGGGGACATTGTGGAACCCTTGGACAAGGGAACTTGACTTTCATAACCGATGACTCCAAAAATGTAGGGTCTTAAAAAATAATAATGAATTAAAAAAAAAACAGCAAAGGAAGAAAACTATTTTACTTAAATCATGGAAAAGGGTTATACTAGAGCCAGGGTTTATAGCTTCCTCTCTACAGCGCAAGTCAAACAAAATTTCAGATAATTTCAGCTTCACTCAAAACTGTCACTTTCTCAGTCCCAGTAAATGACCCAAACGCTTTTTTGAGTTCATCACTTATTGACACTGATGCTTCTTCACTGAGAACTCAAGTGTAAATGAGTCGATGCACCACGTGTTCCAATTTGGGTGACCTGGAAACGCTGTTGCCAAATGCACGCGTAGGTGGAACTACATATGATGGCACCACATCATGAGAAGCTTGAATAAGACCCGCACATGAATTTCAGAAGTTTTTTTTTTTTTTTTTTCGAAAAAGTGCAGGTTGTATTTGGGATTATACATTACTCAAAGAAACTGGGCTGTTGTGACGTTGTATGTGTACTTGTAAAATCTTTACTGTTCATTGTTTTGTTGTGTGTTACTATAAAAAACACCAAGAAACATTGATTGGCACTAGACTGTGCAGCACCAACTTCAGGAATGGTTGATTTACAAGTCGATTTGTGTTCAGGAATGTATAGCCAGTTAAATATAAGGTTTCATTTCATCGGTTCCCCTCAGGGTTTGTATACTCTGTCACCTATCATGATGACAAAAGCATGTATTACTGTATTTCCAAATTTATAGTGTATTCCTCATATAGTAAAACAAGAAGTCATCCCTTTTATTTATTGATACTAAATGACTGTGTAGCAGCTGCATCCTTTTGAAAATGATCTAGCCTAAATTTTGCACAGCATTGCAACCAAAGTCTTATTAGTCTATTATACACTTTAAGTATGAAATGTTTAGACGTCAGCTTTAAACATTTACATGTACTTACTGTTATGTAATATTTATATGTTGTTTTCTTTTCTTACATGATTGTTATAACCACGTGATATATGCATGCAGATAACTATGTAAATCTCTTTTTTCAAACCTGCTGTGAAGAAAACCAACCAATCAGAAACCAGAACAACTGCCCGACCAGAAGGGCATCAGAAATCAGCCAATTGCATTAAACTTTTGGACAATCTTGCCTTCAGACCATATATAAGGAGAGAAATCCAACACAATTTTCTCAATTTGTGCACTGATGATGTCACCTCATCTGGTGAGGAAACGTCTGCAGTATAAAGGCCAAGCTCGGTGAATCGCTCAACACCTCAAATCTTTTTCTTCTAGGGAAAAAAAAAAAACACTTACTACCCTGGCTACGAACTAGCGGACTGTCCTAATTAAGTCATCCTGACATTTGCCAACTTGTGTGATCCGGGTGCAATCTGTTGCTCTAACACGTTGACTGATTCACACGATGGTGACATTTGAAAGTCTGCAAAGCACGGCGTTTATCAAGTGTGAGCGAGGACTGTTCACGGCGACATTCCGGGGCTGCAAGGCTTGTGGCAAGATATTAATTGTGGCCTGTGTCTGCTCACTTGCGTGGCAGCCTGTCTGCTCCATCTTGGTATGTGTCACCAGTCATCCCCTGAGCCTCTTTGCAAGAAGCCTGACCCCAGCAGCTGAACAAGGCCCTTAACACTGGACATAAGTTAGCGGCTGCCATTTGACATCTGCACAGAGGCTCCCCTGGGAACCTGGGACACTGTGCACAATCAGTGGGTGACCCTGTCCCTCCACCCCTGACTTCTGTATTGTGCAGAAAATTTCCAGCACACCAGACAGTGCAACACATCCGTGTCATCGTATTGTGTGTATTTTTCTCCAGCATTAATTGAACAATACCAAGTATTGACATTATTTAATTTTCAGCACTGCCACAAATGAATGACATTAGAGATAATTTAATTAATGAAATGCCCTGTAGTGGGTTGGCGCCCCGCCTTGGGTGTCCCCTGCCCTGCACCCTATGTGCTCTGGGATGGGCTCCATGCTTCCCCGCGACCCTCACCAGGACTAAGCGGTTAAGACAATGAATGAATGAATGAATGAATAATTAATGCAAATTAACTGAATCAATATTTTAATTATGACCTGTTAATAATAGTTACATAAGTGTTAATGTTTACACAGGATTTTCCACAACTTTATGTATGGCAATAAAAATGTGGAAACACTCTGGTGTTTTAGGCTACATAAGACACACCCTCAGTGCAAATCTTGTTCCACGGTGCAAAAATAAATAGACTAATTCAATGTGTGTGTGTGTGTGTGTGTGTGTGTGTATGTGTATATATATATATATAATACATTGAATTTGTCATTATTTATACATTTGCCACACATGAACAGGTACAAAGACGTTTTTATAAAGCCACAATTAGGAATACAGTAGGTTATGCATGACACACCATACTCAAATGCTAGATATTTACATATCAGAAAGAGTGATACAGCAATAGATGCATTTGTCAGCTAAAGGTGTGAACATAGTCCTAGTACATGAGGAGCAAGTTTTAAATTCCCATGGGCGAAAGTGTGATCCCTTTGGTAGCTGACAACAGTGGTGTCACGCACGGTGGTATTGAACTTTGAGGTAGAATTTTCAATGAAACCCAACTCCTTTCCACACACCCACCCACGCAAAAGCACAATCACTTACACACACACATGCCACTTAGAGAAGTGTGCAATGCAGCAACCAATTTAAATTCTGCATAACAGTTCTGCTTTCATTCCATGACAAAGGATTTACAAGATTTTTCTTCAGAGTATATTTTGGGCAGACAGTGCAGTCCGTATTTGCTGTCTGACTGACTAAAAAATACCACACCTACATGATCCTCACATTGTTTACAGAGGCAAACTCAATCTAGGGAAAAAATTAATGTGTAAGCAATGGACAATGCAATCTCCAAAACCACTAGTGAAGGTTAAGGCAGAAAACCTTAGAAGGCTCAGCCAGTCTGTGGTCTGGGTCTCCATACTTCCATGCACCCCCATTAGAGCACAAGGACTGCTATCATGTTGGATTAACTATTCCAGGTAGGATGTCTTTGAAGTTTCATGTGGGGGGGCATGCTGCATCTCCTCACATGACATGTGTGAAGATATTCAGCAAAAAGCCGTCCACGTGCTCATCCTCCTGCCCTCAAAAATGTATTATAACCAGGATCTCAAGACCCCACACCCCCATTTCACTTCTCCAAAAGCAAGGACCCTCTCCTTTACATTTCTGAAATGCAGCGCTCCGTGTAACTCTGCTGTGTGTGACTCCTCTTATCGGGTCTTCTGTTTGCCAGCCTTCAAGCTATTTCATGAAAGAAGCCATGTGACCCATTTTTCTTTTTTTCCCTGAAGAAGCCAGTGGACTTAAAATCCAGGTCAGCAAAATGCTCAGATGCTTAATGCATGTAACGGCTGGAGGAAGTTTAGATGTTTTATTTATTTTCCTCCTGAACAATCAATATGCTATAACCTGAATTGTGCACACTTGGAGTAATCGCCTTAACAACCCAGAATAATATATTTCCATTATCTTCATTACAAATTTGTCTCATTTCATGTGAAAGAACAACCTCTGAAATTTAAGCACTAGGAAATGGCCTGCATTTAAAGCTGTCAATTTAAAATGTACTTGCTCAGACTAGCAAAAACAGCACCTCTTCTCAGAGTTGCCATGTCTCGGTGAGAAGCCAAGTCTGTTGCAGTGGCATTCAAATAATTTGCACAATCCATATTAAAAGCTATGTTTTCAGTTGATAGCTCTAGAAGATAGTCTTCATAAAATTTTGCATTCACTATGTATAAAGTATTTCATGCTTCACCTGTAAAAGACAGATGAAGCATTTTTCAGCTGTTGTCTCTATGCTGGAAATTTTCAGGTGATAGTGTAACAGTGGCAGGTCTGCCCTTGGCCTAGTAACTTCCAATTTGCATAACTGGCTCAGGGGTATTAAGCTAAGGTAGATCTGAAAGTAAGATAAATTATGAACGACCCAAAAACTTTCAGTGATGGGATGATAAGTATCTCATCTTTATCAAGTCCAAACTGATCATTTTTTTCCATGTCCTGCAGCTCAAAATCAAATGTAACAGTTTACTCATCTAATCCCATTATAATATTAGCCCCATACACAGCTCCATGTCAAGTGTACAAACACAAGCCCTTACTGACATTCTGTTTTTACAATGACACAACCTTGTTTGTACTATCACCACATTTTACCACCTACAATTTTGGGGGAATAAAAAATCGAACACAACACAAACGAGAAAAAAGAAAAGAATAAAACTACTTTCTTTGAAAACATATGAAGAAATTCAATGGAGCACATTTAAATGTAAATGACAGTAATATTAAACAGCCTCTTTCATGCACTAAAACATTTATTATAAGGCAACAGCAGACTTATCAGGTAGGGTGTAACAATGTCAGCTAATAAATAATAGCATTGTCAATTTGATGTTTAAGGTCAAAACGTGTGTGCAAGGCAGCCATACTGATAGAAAGGAAATATTCAGGAATAAAAGTGGCTGTGGGAGGAAATGATAAAATAATGAAGACGTTTGTGTAGCCGTATCACAGTTGGAAGGTGCAGAGCATTTAGATGCAAAGTATTTGAATTATATTGACTATTCCCAAAAACATTTACATAAATGTACTCACTAGTTATGAATACATGGGGAGAATTTAAAAAACGGCACCTAACATAACTGCAGCTCAAAGCCAAGGCCTACAAATTGCCACATAAAAAATCCTCTCCCCATATTTGACCTTCCTCCTTCCCCCTTACATTATTAATATTACCGTCACAAAGCTCACTTTCCTCATATCTTCCAGGTCACATTGTTTTACTAATTGCATCCACCTTATCACAGGGAGCACTGGAAACTGTTGTAAAATGTAATGATTTTAGTCAACAGAGCGGTGGGAAAATGGCCCCAGCCCGTGGAAAAGATTACGCTCATTCTAACACCGTGAATAACAATCCGCTATCACAGTTTGCCTCTACCTTTCAGCACCGTGTTCCGGGTTTATGGAGCTGCTCTTATCTCAGAAGGTGAGGCGTGCCAGGTGACTTGTTAATATTCAGTGCTCCTCTCTGGATTAAGAGTTTAGCCAGTCAAACCTGCACTTTAATCAAATTACTACAGCGACCTTTACTCACGTTTGACCTTCATAATGTACAACAACAATGAGAAACTCGATCCCAAAAAGGAACAAAAAGAATGGTCATTTTTGCAGTGAAGGCAGCCAAAATGTTAATGGGAAACTAATTAATATGGATACAGTTATGATACAGGCTTTCAATTGACCATCCGGACCTTATAAAGAAAGGCACAGTATGTAATAATAAAAGAAACAATTTCTTTTGGTAATTAGCCACGCAGCAAGTCTGCCGAGAGGAAAAAAAGTCAATATTGTAATGAATTCTGGAGTTTTTAAGACCAAAATTTAACAAAGCTTCCATTAGGCCTCTGAGCTCACCCGAGTCCCTTCAGACCCATGGTTTCATAAATTAAACACAGGTAGGGATTTGTGTTACAAAAGAGAAGTGCTTCACAAATTGAAAAAAGGTGTTGGCCAAAAAACGTCCAGACACTTTGGTTTTCAAATATGAAGTGTAACGAAGCCCCAGCGGTAGCTGTGAATGTAAAAAAAAACAAGCTTTTTACAATGGAGCTGATGCCAATTGTATTCAGACCTTTCAAATATTTCCTGATTAAGTACAGCCATTAAGTATGAGAAATGTAAATTTATATATACATACAAATACAAAGAAAGTGTGTGCATTACTACAAGACATAAGCCTTAAACGGGTTAATCAAGTGTGAAACTTCAGCATGCTTTCATGAATGCCCGGAGGCAGAGGCAGAGCGAGTTAACTTCAAGACGGTTCTGGTCCGAATCTTCAACATCTCCGGTCTGGGTTTGGGTCACACTCACAATAGACAGTGAGGAGGGCGTATAAATATATGAAGGAAAATGATAAATTCAACTTTTCTGTTCTTTTCTGAAGCCATTTAACTCTTTCCCCATGCATGCAACTGTAGCTCCATAGTGTCATTCACAGAAAACCTACCACTTCCCACTACCCCTCATCCTTCCTCCTCGTACCCCTATGAAGGTATATTCATTCCATATCTTTCCACCTAGCATGCAGAGCATGATAAAGCACACCTATAGTCTCTATGTATGTTCAAGGTAATGAGCAATATGATATGGTCATGTACGAACTTTATTTTGTAAGTGACATTTTAGAAAGTTAATGGCTGTGAATGTCATTTATATGTTACTGGCAGTGTGTGAAAAGCAGGCATAGTGTAGAATGCCTAGGAAATCTACAGAATGTTGAGCTTAAAAACCTAAACATTAAAATGTCTGAAATAAAAAAAGTAACTGTGATAAGAACACTTTCACCCCACAGAACATGAACTAACATCAACTGCTTTCAGGTCATTGAATCATTAATTCTCCTTGTACATCACTTTCAAGGGTGCTGTAGAGGAGGTAGAAACCAAGGAGAATTCCAAGAGCCCTTGATTGACAGCGGCCTTCCATCTACCATTAAATGTACGTTACATCTTTCATGGTGCCAAATATCTCTAGAGGCAGCTCTGATCACATTTATACAATATGCAAAAGTGCTTAATGTCACAGTATGATTGCAGCAGATGCATGAAATCCAGATGCTCTGGTTAGACAGAGAGGATGCACATTTTAACCAAAATCACAACGCATGATTTAGGCACTTGTGGAAATCTGTGAATACTCATAGACCACTTTCTTGCCATTCTGAGTGTTACTCCTGCAGGCCGTCAGGCAATTATAGCTGAGTAACTAAGAGGGAGTCTCTACAAATATCGCAGCCCAGGCTTGATAAATATTGACTTCATCACACACTTTCTTCTGCCAAGATTAATTAATGAGAAAGCTGTGATTTTTTTTTTTTTTTTTTTTTTTTTTTTTTAATGTCCGCCACTGCTGACTTGTTCTTAATTGTTACCAGGCTGTCTAGATACATTTGTAGGTATGGAGGTTGCATCAAATTCCAGGCTGCCATGCCACATCAGATATTAGCAACCATATGTACAATCAAGCCAGCCCCCCTCCCCCAGCAACAGTTACAATGTCATGGTTCAAAGACAGTGGGGTGTAAGGAGGGGAGTCTCCAAACAGTGTAAAGTACTGACCGAACTTATTCATATTCTGGACTAATATGTTAAGCCCTACATCAGAATCAAAGTAAGTGCTTTATGGAATATGAAATACAGAGAATGATGGATACCTTTTAGTTAGGTTAAACGTACTCTTTTACAGCTACTTAGGATAATGGAAGGACACCAGTACTTTTAGCAACATCAGTAGCTGTCAACTGAAAGGCATACATGGGCCAAGAGAAAATAAAAGGTAAGGCATGAAAAGGCAAGCAATCAACAGCATGGATTAATTGCAAAACTGACACTGAAAGATCCAGAACATCTGTTTTCTGGTGGTTTTGAGTTTTCCAATTCAGATGAAATAACTTTCTCAAATAAACATCGGCAGGCTGTCACTTTTGAAGTTGTGAACATTTACACTTTGTATTTTATTTTTGGGCAAATAATAAGAGCTGCCAGGAGACTTACTTCAGGTGGTTGCTTGAACAGTATGTGTTTTCATCTGAAAATTCCTGACCTTGTCCGCAGATACACCTGTAATGGCTTGCACACATAAATTCAACAAGAAGAAAAGACTGGGTGAAACATAAAGAATTTCACTAATTAAGTGAAAATAGCACCTCTGTCAATGTCTGACAATTAAAGGAAAGAGTCACTGATTAGATCAGTCTGTATTATCAAAGCACTCTAACAGGAAAAGGGATATTTCTTACAGAAAGGTATGACCCCAATAGACAGAAGAGAATAAATTACAAAAAGTACATGGAAGCCTGAAGAAAGAGGAGGTCAGTTCACACCAATTCAATTAGGGACATAATATGTTGTATCTCAGCAATACATTATATATATGAGACATGAATCTTAACCAATATGTTACTTCAAGTTTCCATAATATGATTCTATCTCCACATAATTTTTACTTATATATCAAATAAGAACTATGGTTATGCTATTTAATACAATAATAAGAATTTGTATCCGATTTTAAAAAACCTTTTATTAAACATTTAGGGCAGAAATGCAAAACCACAAAATACTTTAGTGCCATCTAATGTCCTACATTAATATTTTTAAAGCTAATTATAAATTAATATTCCTATTATATAGGCTATATATGTATAATCCTGAAGATATGGCATCGGAGTAATTTTTTATGATTGTGCAAAAATACTGTAAAACCTGCTAGAAAACTGCAGGGTAGAAGTGAACGTTAACTGATTACATTTAGCTCTTTATCTGATGTTTAAATTCAAAGTGAAATATGGACAATATGTGTATTAAACATTTTTTAACTGTCAAGGTATACACCATACCTCATGGTACACATGTAGCTGTAGCAACATTTAGTGTAGCAGCAGGACAGTAAATTGGTAAACTGTATGCCCTGTAAACAGGGCTTAACTTCTGGCACATTTTAATTAGAACATTGTATATTAAAACATGTTGTAATTTAAATACAGTGATGTCTTTTTCTATGTTCAATCAAGAAATCATGCTAATATAATAACAGGTAATGTTTACATTGTTGTAATACTAAACCTATTATTTTTTGTACATACTTTACAGAACTTCAGTAATACAGTGTGCATTACTTTCAAAATGTAATCTGTTACTCTGGATTACACCTGTGTTTACCTTATGGGATACGAGCTGGTCTGATGTACGGGTTAAGGTGCCACATTCTCAACTTTGCCTTCTATTTACTTTGTGTACAGCATAATACTGATAAAAAAGAGACAGTAAAAGAGAATGGATAACTTTTTATGATCCATTTTTCTACTATGTCTAAAGAGTGACTTTCTCTGTCTAAGGACTGACACTTTAGGGAGTAATTCTCTATCTCAGAGTTTTTAATCTCTCTCCTGGTCTGTGTGTATAATTTCCTGCGTCATTGCAGTCTTAACTAAGCACTGAGTCACAACAAACAGAGGCCTTCGGAAGAAAAAAGAAAAGCAAAGAAATAATTGGTTCTGTGTTGCTAACAAGCACAGTGTCACTGTTACCCATGACCATAACTATCTAACACAGACACTTGCATATTGATTGGGAAATTAAAATCAGTGGTCTAAATGTGCTTTGTGAGTGTCCAGCACTCTTCATTTAATCTCTTCAGGTTTGTTTCGTCGGAATGTGAAAATGTAATACAGAAAAAGAAAAGAAAAACCAAGAGAAAAGACAGAACATGTTTTGGCAGTAGCAAGAGCACTTGCTCAGCTGCAGAAGAGTATTTTGGTCATGAGTCTGTGAAGTGTCAAGCCCCTGCATCTGCTGTTACCATCTTCATTGCTTTCACAACTGCACTTGTAACTGTTATTTTCATGTGACATGAATCAAAAAAACCCGAAGTACATGACAAAGCATTCATATTTACACTTCAGCCTGCTGGGTTAATTAAAACAAAATGCAATATAATGTAGAGCTACTGGAGGTCTAACAGCTTCCCCTGTTACTGCAGACTGTTGTACTTTTGGGTTTAAATCTGCCCAGAGTTTCTGTGTTTACTTTTTTTTTACCTTGGTTTTCATCCGGTGGTCCAGTTTCCTACCACAATCCAAAAGACACGTCACTTTTTTTGATAAGTGATGTAAATCAGCCCTTAGTATGTGACTGTATGATTTATCTTCAGAAAGCTCTCTCATAACTTATGTCTTTCTAGGATTTATGGGTAAAGATGCACTTTTACTACCCTTTGCTTTTCAAATAGGGCTTGAGTTCACCATAACCTTTTAGACAAATGTATGTAGAGTATTCATAAATCGAAACATTTAGGATAAATATCTCAAAATGCATAATGGCTTTTATTATTCAAGTGTGTCTTTTTGATCACAAGTTTGCTTCCTTACACCAAAAACAACTTTAACATTCTGCTTATTGAGTTGTCCTACTTACAAAAACCTATGCACATTCACAATGTTTAGTTGTTTAACAAAATTTAAAGCATCTCCTGCATATTCACCACATATATAGCTATATGCTGTTAAAGTTCAGTGCTGGTCTTCATATTGCCATATTTGGGTAACAGCAAAAAAATTTCTAGGAGAAAATACCTACAGCAAAACTGTAGGGAAATCAAACGTTTTACCAAAATTTAGATGTTGTTAAAAATTGAAGGTCTGTCCAAAAATGTCATGCACTTAGTAATTGGGTGGCGCCACTGAAAGAGGATACATATTTGCAGAAAGTATAATTTCTGCTTTCTACAGAGTTCTGATAGAAATTTGAATAACTAATGGTTATTGTTAGTATACAGGGAATGGAAATCTTTTCTTGATGTGTAAAAAAGGAGATGGGGGATAGAGAGGCTTAATACAGTTTTTGAATAGAATTCCTATTTGACACCTTAAGTGAAGATGCACGTTGCAGGAGTAGACAACTAAATAAGGAACGTTTTGCAGTGCTAGAATAGTTTAGCTGCTTCCGCAGCTCAGTTCTAAAGCTTGATAATCTTAAGATTGAGATTTTGAAGCTTCTGAGTCCTGTGAAAAACATCGCTTTGACTGAGACCTGGCTCGTGTGTAAAATGACTGGCTTTAGTGTTATGAATGTTCATACATCACAAAGAAATGTGGTAGAACACTAGGCAACATGTGTGGGGCACAGAGGCTGCATGTAGAGGCAAATCCCTTCAGCTAGCTTGTGACCAAATGAACATTGGACTTTAGCGTTGCTACCTGTGCACTAATTGTATCTTACAGGTTATATTTAGCATTTTTATATTTTGTTGCTACTAAGTTACAGTTTTCCTTTAATACTAACCATCCACATACCAGTTGTTTCCTTTAATACTAACCATGCACATATCAGCTGCTGCTGGAGGCAGTAATTGTATAAGTTTTTTTTTTTTTTTTAATGGTGAAAGAGAAGAAGTGGTATGTTCAGTCCACAAAAGAGTGTCGGTGCTCATTATATAACCCACAGAACCGTAACTTTAATATACCCTTCGTGACTCGTGACAATATTCATAATAATCCAATAAACTGCTGATGAATCAAAAATGGGTAGTAAATTTTGGAGGAAAATTGATTTCAAAGGCAATAAACTCACCCTCTCAGAGCTTCTTTTTGAAGTCTCCATGCAGTCAAAAATTTGAATTTTTCAAAATTGGTTTAAAAATGGTTACTACAATCTTATCATTTCATTGCTTTTCTCATTTCCCTCTGAAGTTTTTACCCTTGATGTCAGTTGCCTGGAAGATAAGTTCAAGGGTGACATCTGTATTTCAATTAACCTTGCGAAATGTGGGAATTGCTTAATGTTGTCTGGGACAAGATGTTTTACAGCACAGCTGTATTTACCACATATGAAGATATATGCATGCTAAAATATTACAGTGAACCATCTTCACAGCCGAACTATAATTTCGATTTAATATATTATTATTATTATTATTATTATTATTATTATAGATGTCACAAGCAGAATGTCAAAAGTCACATATTTTACAAAGATTTTTTCATTCGTTCAGTTTTTTACTGAAAAAAAAGTTTCACCTTTTCTTTTATTTGTTTCTATTTGAAAGTAATTTGTAATTTTTCTCTCTCTTGGTGGGCCTAAACAAATGAATTAATAAATAAAATTTTGAATTGTGAAAGAGTAAAAAAAATCTCAGCTGGGAATGTGCAGCATATCTAATAACTTCTCAAATTCTGAATGTTTTCCTATTAATATTACAAGCATCAAGATGCCAGTTTTAATGTGCTACTTGTGACAAGATTTACAATAATTAAATTTATGACTTCCAATCAAAAACATAGTATTATCTGGTAATTACTTATTAAAATACATTACCTTTTTATATAAAGAAAATTAAAATCTATGACGCAAATCTTACCTAGTATTAATTTCCCTTGATGTTTTAATGGATGCAGTTGGCTCCAGGTTTTGCTTTTTTATTCCCCTGTTCTCATTTAATCAGTTGCAGTCCATGTAAGCCTTAAGGGGCCCAGATTAACACCAAGATATTACCTACTACTTAACATCCTCTAGCACTGCCAATGTTTGACCAAACTGTTATAATTCTAGATTCCTACTTACCTACTTCGCTACTAAGACCCTTGTCATAATACAAAAGTAACTTTAACAGGTATACCCCCATGAGGTACAGACTGTTTAAGAACTGGTGTGTAAATTTTACTATAGTGTTATAGTAATACTTACAATAATAAACAGTGATAATAATTATTACAAAATTATTGCAATATTTGTTTCTTATTGTTTATATTTATGTATGTTGTGGATAAGCCAGGGATGGTATTTAGGGCTAAAATAACTAAATTTTATCTGATGTGTGTATAAGTCGAGGCCAAAAATTAATTGGGGCCAAGCAAATACAGCAGTTGATCACACAACTTTTTATATGCCAAGATTTAAGAAATTACTTAAGGAATATTAATTAAAAGTTGTACGAAGACCAAAGAAATATATATATAATTTAGAACAAATTGTTTACTTGCACTAGGCTAATTAAACTTGTTAGTGTTCGTCAAATGCCCCCAAATCTGTTTTAATTCAATATTTAACAGTAACCATCTATATCATTTACTGCAAAAGTTGGAGCTGTGCTTTAATGTTTTTTTTTTTTTTTTGTCAGCCTCAATACTATATGCAGGTTAGAACATGGAGGCCCAGCATGAGCAGGTTTCATCAACAATGGTAGCGTTACCTGCACAAGCACTTCATTTTTAAGAGCGAATGATTCGTCGGATTGTTTCCTTATGTTGGTGTTGATACTCCAAAAGTGTACAGTAACATTGACGTATTGATACTCCAAAAGTGTGCAGTAACATTGACGTATTGATACTCCAAAAGTGTACAGTAACATTGACGTATTGATACTCCAAAAGTGTGCAGTAACATTGACGTATTGATAC
>JABJVR010001036.1:0-19920 GCA_025773905.1 Chitala chitala
CAGACCCAAGGCGGGAATTGAGCCCCAGGCCTGGAGGTGCGCGGCGACAGTGCTAACCACCACGCCACCGTGCCACCCCAAAAATGTGACCCTTCCTTGTATTCTTACTCACAAGCACACTAAGGCATTAAAGGATGGATTGCACAAACACAGTGGATGATGATGTGTCTTGCAAAATTTACAAACCTTGGGGCAAAACAGGATGCTAAATTATTCAAGGCCTCTAATGAGTCGGAGTGTATATTCATGTTTGCTATAATCCGTCTCTTTGTGTGTAATATTTTCCCCTTCATTGGTAATAGTAACTCATCATGAAGTTATCACACTCAAAAAGTAAGACAAAGAATTATAAAAATGCAAAAGAACTGTAAAAATAAAATTTGCAGATGGTTCCACCATTTTGCTGAAATTATCAACAAATATTCAGGATATGTCAGTCATACACCATGATTGATCTGAACATATCAATTGTATAAGATATTAAGATATATTACAGTTTTTCCCAGTTTCACCCTGTCACTTCAGGCTGGCACACAATTCTCGATACTGAAAACACAGTTGTGTTTTTCCCAAGGCAGTGGAACAAAACTCCAAACACATTTTCCTGCATAAATACATATATGCAAATAAGGCAGGATTTAGCGTCAGTAGAAGGTGATGTCATGGGAGGCGTATCATTGGACAGCGTGCCACTGTCAGTGTGGGGATCACATCACCATCTGTGTCGCTATCAGCATGCATGGGGTCCTCCATCACCATGAAACACTTGGTCCATACAGCACAACACATATTTTTTTATTTTCTTCATGCACTTCTTATTCTGCCCCGTGAAGGAGATCCATGTGGTCAATAGCAGCTGATTCATCAGACTGCAATCTGGGACAATGTCAGGTCCATCATTCAGCAGCTCTTCCAGCTTGGTTCTAGACCCATTCATATTTGTCTGTTTTTTATCTTCCACCATATTCACCACTTCTGAACACAATGGAAGAATTTTTTTTCCATCTTGGTGTTGGAAGGTATATGACCATAATCCTTATCATCATGTAGCTCTACTGCAAGCAATGGGGGATGCTTGTGGTGACATTACAGTAGAGGATTGCCAGGCCTGGATAAGACATTCAAAATGGTTTTTCCAGTGCTGTTTGGCTAGAGAAAACATTTCATGTGATGTTGATGAAAATTTGTAGATGAACAGAGACAAAAGGGGCAATCCAGACTAGTGACTTTTCTTTACTTTTTTTTTAATCTATACAATCATTTATGCTCAGTGTGATTTTTTTTGTGTTATTTCCATTGTGGTTTGTTAACTATTTGATTCTTACTGTAAACATTACTGTATTTACAATAATGCATTAGAGTTGTTATATACTTGTACATTCAGAACTGTGTACTGTATGGTGTTGGAATCATGTTTTTTTTATCATTGTCTGGATGGTTAACATGTGAATTAACTAATTCATGATGTTTTCTTTCTGTGATACTTCTAGTCAGTTTACAAGCAGATGTACAAGCCTATTTTTATAACTGTGTTTCAAATGTTCCTACTCATTGTAGACATGCATGGCTTCTTCAGTAAATCCATGTGATGAGTGTGTGTGTTATTTTTATGTGAATGTCACATTCTGAAAGGAGTCTTCATGGTTTTGAAGCCAGTGTTTCATTTTGCTCTCAATACAGGAACATTTGCTGTAGGTGTGTACAGTTTACAGAAACATGCTAAGGCACTTGCAGTGTAGCATTGTTATTTCTACAAATGTATCTAAACCATTTAGAAAACCTGTAAAATTCATTTAATAAAAAATCAGTGTCAGCAATAAAATTACATTATGATGAACTGTGAAAATGTAGAATAGCAATGACATAAAAAAACAATATATCTATGCCCTTGCCTGTCATGCCTTCTCATGCCCTCTGGGTGTTGCCCCTCCTTGTGTTTCAGGTTGCTGAATCATTGCAGTTATGTCATTAGTGCCTTCTATGTGTGTCTTGTTTTCCTGGTTTCTACTTAAGTTCCCCTTGAGTGCTTAGCCCTTTCTGGATATTGATGGATGTAGAATGTTGTTATTTGTGAGAAGTGGTTAATTTAGTATGATGTAGAGTACCTTCAGTGTTCCACGTAGAGTGAGTAGCTAATTGCTTTTCGTTGTAACACCTTATTAGCCCCAGTCTTGTTTCTGCTTTTTGTTTTCATGTATTCTGTTTTGTTTTGAATAAACCTCCCTCTCTGCATTTGGATCTCACCTCAGCCAGCCAGCTCATGACAAATACATTCTGTAACAAAAAAGCAATTAGTAGGTAAAGGGTTTTTTTTTTGAAGGTGCAAATAAGAAATATGCAATGTTAAATGAAATCTAATGACACTTAGGGAACTTCTCGTTGTTTGACAAAGGCAATGTGAAAAGAGTTTAACCAGTTTTTAGGAAAAATAAAATTGTGACACCTGTCATAGTGTCACGAAACCATGGTAAGATGTATCACAATACCTTCTCAGTGTGTTGTGGATGGTTATGCTCACTGTCTTGTGGAAAGCAAGACATCTTATTGTACTGTGGGAATGTGACACAGAACTCTGTGTTAAAATATGACAGCAACTTGTCATATGTCACAACACGTCTGCTCTGAAACTGCCACAACTAATTTTTTGTGCTATTATCTTCTTACATATAAATTATTAGTAGTGTAATACTGGTGACTTTTTAACTTAAAAAAGATTATGTCCCATTTGGCACAGAAAATTAGGCTGATTTTAGAGTGAAGGGGAAATGCTGTCTCCATCTCGCACCCTTTCAGATATACCAGGAACAACAATTTTGTCAGGTGGGGGGAGGAAAGAACAGAGCCTTTCTCACGCAGGACTGACAAGTGAAGAATTAACTTAATCACAGGGTTCATTGTAGCTGATTCTCAGTTTTGGTGAGGATGCTATGGGGCAAACACCACAACAGTCTCCTGATTTACTTTAATATTTCCTACTGTCTTCCTGCAAGATGTTTCTTCCTTTTAACTACAGTTCACAGTCTTATTGCCTTCCTATTATTGCACAGAAGTTTAATTTCACAGCAGGATTTTCATTTTTCCACATTACACTCAGTTTGTCACAGTTTACATTTTTGATTCAGGGCATTGCACTTTGTGGAAATATTAATTCTGAAAATAAAATGCAACTTATTTCAAGTATTAATTGTTTTTAAACTGTTGTATGTGGAGTGGTGGAATCTTTTTTTTTGCTCTCCTTAATGCTGCTCAATTTGCTTGTGAGTATTAGATGTGTGAAAGTAAATGTATGCATATTTTCAGATATCCCTGCACTTATCTCATGTATAAACATATACCCACAATGCCACAAGGATTAAAGGAACATTAAGAGAGAAATCAGCAAACAAAGCAGTGCAAGAATAATGGTTACAATAAGAGAGGGTTATGAGAGAGGGCGGAACACAAGAGAGAGAGAGGTACAGGATCTGTCTCGAAAGTTGCTAAGCAACCGTGTTTTCCTAATGTCGAATAGGTGCTCTGTTTTAATCTAACATCTCCATCTCACTGGCTTGCTCATGTATGAGAACAGTGGAAACGTAGGGCTGTGTAACAGAGGCAAAGGTTTATGTGACCATAGCCAATGTGTTTCATTTGTGGGAAGCTGTATTTAAAGTGGTAACTCTGGACAAATCATACATTAATGCTAATCATTTTGAGATGTCAAAAAGAAGAGTGCTATTTTAAACCCTGAAGATGAGACTGCAATAACAGAAAAGCTGGCTATATTATATTCTTAAAAAACATTAAGTAAATACATTTTCCTCAGGGAAGATTTAGGTTTGATCTTATTTTGTGTGTCTGACTGGATAAATAATGTGACGTGGAAATTCAAAATGCCACATCAATGCCACTTTCAAACTATTAAATTTCATTACACAACAAAAAAGTAAGTCAAAAATATAATTTTTGGGGTCAAAACCTTCCTTAAAAGAACTATGGGAAGGAATTGACAAAGATTTTTTTGCTTGGACATATAAATATTTTGTGTTGCTATTATAAAGATGGCTCTCAAGTCTACCAGGTACTGGACTTTAAAGTAGCACAGTAGGAACTGCAATTCTCATTTTTCTATTACCCTTACTTATCACATTATACATCAGTAATGGCTGCAATGAGGTGGGCAACTGATGTTTTTGATAGAAGGTGTGTAAAAGGATCTTACTTATCCCACGTAGTTACAAAGCACACAGGTGCGTGGGAAGAAGAGGTGAAAGTTACGTGTTTAATGTTTCCTGTTTTCACTATTGATAAGCAATGACAAGGTGTCTGAACAGCAAGAGGCAAAGAATAAAAGTAGGCCAGCACCTCAATTGGGTAATTTAAAAATCAACAGGTGTGGCCCCAGCTTTACATGGTATTCATTGTTTCACCACTCATCCTGGAGAAGTGCTTTGAATGGGGGAAAATTAGTGGAACCACTCTCAGACTGCAGAGAACATAGAGAGTACACGCGGCCCAACAGCACTCGCAAAGTGGGAAGAGAATGAAGCCTTTCAAGCCAAGCTGCTGGAGACAGCTTCAGTTTGACCTCAGCATTAGCAGCACAGTCCTTCCCCCTGCCCAAGCCCGCTGAGCGCAGCCGGTCCGTCACAGTGGAGTTATGTCACGCTCGCTTTGCTTTCGTCTGAGCTGAAGCACGTTCACGGAGTCCGATTGTTTAAAAACAAAAGACACACTTGGCTTAAGTCCACTCACATCTTCTTGTAAATTCATCATTTTTATTAGCACTGAATGCCTGTTAACACCTTGGATAGTCACCAAAAGATAAAAATAAGACATCACAAATTAAATTTAAGTGCTGTAACTATTAAGCATAGTTGTTTAACTGCTCATGTACATTAATTGTAATTGATTTTGTCTGGCAGACGCATATGGGTACTCTTGCAGTGGGCATGCTGGGTGCACAGCTGCTTGTCTTAGACTCAGCTGATCTCTGGTCAGGAAACAGGAAAATGTAAAGTGACACCTACACTCTCATGCATATACTCAAAGGTCAAATTTCATAATTTATCATCACTGCATGGTGGCTTGCACAAAATACCAATCTGAATAGCTGCAACACATCTTTCAGTTTTGGTCTATAAAGATTCAAGTCTATACAAATGATACATTTTCTGCTAAAATTTAGTGCAAGGATGGCTGTGCTCACAGTGCTAAACAGGGAGGCACAATATACAGCAGCGTGTGAAGGGGAAACCGGTGAAGAGTGGATGATGTGGCTGCAGGTGGATTTTTCTTTACACTTTTAAAGCAAGGCAGCCTGCATCATGTTATCTTTAGAGCAGTAGGGTGACAGGAAGGGTGTGCAGGAATCCACACAGCAGCCTGCTTTCAGAACCTCGACCCAAAGAGAATGTCAATGCCTTCTGTGCTCCTTGATCTCCTCTCCTTGCATATCGACAGCAACAGAACCTGTCCTGAACACGAAGGCACGAACACAGACACCTGAGCACATTTTTGGCAGTATCATAGCAGATAGACGTGTGTACAAGGGCGTGCATAAACAAGAGTAGGACTCAGTTCTGAGGTACAAATTGGAAGTGGCTTGCAAAGTTAGAGCAAAGGCTCTAAAATTTTATATTCAAACCCTTCATGCAGCTGTGATGTACTCTTGAGAAACAGTTCAGGGCAAAAGTCCAGCTTTGAACATGTGCGAGATGTGGAACTATACTGACAGTGAAGAAGAGCTGCTAAAACATTACTTTTTGGTCAAATTCACGTAAATGTGTAAAATGAGTTGAAAAACAAGACATACACACCTTTAATTAATCAGTATTTAGTAAATCCTTTAGTTTTTATGTCCTCCTCACATTGTCTTGGCATATTTCATAACTGTAAATTACGTTAAGGTTACTGCTTCCTGTGCATTCTTTATTGCTGTCCAGTCCACTGAGGATTGTGTATTGAGTACGTGCACTAACTGATCACTGGAACAGTTATTTTGAGACTTGGGAGCATATAGACCCGAAACAAAATCAAAGGAAAAATCACACTCGTTTTAGCTGCATTAATCATACAAATGATTGAATTGTTTAGAGGTGTTAAATCCCACAGTTTTAAGTTATTTCTGCAGTCACTTTAATGATCAGAAGGTACAGGCCTTTTCAAAGACATGGAAAACAGCAGGTTACCACAGTTTATTCCTTTTGCATGCTCTTTAAGATAAAGGTGTCTATTTGCAAAAAGTGTAGTGTGGTCTTTTCTTTTCTCATGCTTCAGATCCCAGTTTTCTCAAGTTAATCTCAAGGGTGTGAAGTAGCACAGACAAATCCTTGTAACAGATAGCAGCATTAACAGTGTTAAGTCAGCACAGGCCTCTGTGTTCTACCCTCAGCATTAGGCGGTGTGCTGCCTTTGTCCACAGACAGAATGCATTGACTTGAAACAATCATGGTCCTGGGGGGGATGCAGTGTTGGCAGGTTTCTGTTTCAGCCAATTTCTTCTGCTAATTGAACTTCAATGTCAGTTACACATTATTGACTTTTGTATAATTACAAAATTCTGTGTCAATCCAGAAACACATTTTATTTATTGTTAATAAAAATTTTAAAGGTTTGACTTACTGATGATGCTTCTTATAATTTTTTTCACAGTTATGGTATATCTTTGATATTTAATCTCTTTCTTCTTAAAGATCACTTACTTTATACTTTCTGATTAAGCTTTCTTTGTTATTGGCACCTGTTTCTGCTGTTCATTTAATTTTAATTATTACAATTTGAATACAATTAATGATTTCTGGTTTAAATTAAACACCATGCTAAATTATCCAGACATGTTCTGCTGCAATTCTGCAGTTAGAATGATATTGTCAGGCATAATTAATATTTTTGTTTTAGATGTACAAGAGTCTCACTTTTAACTTTCTTCTTTGTACTCTATTACCTGTTATTTTCTCTTAATTAAGACAGTAAAGTGCAGAAAGACGCAGATAAGAATTTATTCATTTAGCAGACGCCTTTGTCCAAAGTGACTTACAATGAATCAGAGTACATGTGCATGTCACGAACAAGGTCAAACAGTATCAGAACATCTAACTGACAGTAAATGCTGTCCTATAGTCAAAGTGCATGAAATTAAGTCAAGCAATAGTGCTCAAATTAAAATGAATGAATTGGTTGAAAGAAAAACATGCAGCCCCCAGTGTTAAGGTGTTTACAGGGGTATTGACACAAGGAGAAATTATTTGTAGGCATTTTCACACTTGTTATTGATCAAATAAACCTCCTTTCTAAGCCAGAACGTGGGCGGTCAGTATTTGTCTTATTCCCTATTATAATAATGTCATGCAGATGTTATTTCTTAGCCCTCCAGTCTGTACAGTTGATACTGTTTTCTCTTCAGACCTGAAGTGAAACTCTATAACCAAATATGCCCATCAAAAAGTGGGATTTTTAACACCAAGACACCTACAATGAGACACACTAAACAGTGTAGGAAAAACAGTATTAAATGAAACTATTGTTTTTCATGCACCCTTACATGAACAACACATTCCTTAAAGAAGAGACGTGGCATCAAAACAGTGAACAAAAAACACATTCCTTAAAGAAGAGACGTGGCGTCAAAACAGTGAACAAAAAACACAATCCTTAAAGAAGAGACGTGGCGTCAAAACAGTGAACAAAAAACACATTCCTTAAAGAAGAGATGTGGCGTCAAAACAGTGAACAAAAAACACATTCCTTAAAGAAGAGACGTGGCGTCAAAACAGTGAACAAAAAACACATTCCTTAAAGAAGAGACGTGGCGTCAAAACAGTGAACAAAAAACACATTTTGAAAATCAACCATTTTTGTTTTAAAGGTAATTTCAGTGGCATTTTGATTTCTGGTTAGTCAATACTATAAGCAATGTAAGTTCCTGGTTTCTATTTTGATAGGCACATATTGTCTGCAGTCATTTTTTAATTATTATTTTTTATCATAACACATTAAATAAACAGTTATTTTAGGTTGGCACTCCATGTAGCATGTTTACTGCACTGCTTTGGCGTGAGTTTTACTGTCTGTCAAAACAGTTTGATTCAATACAACATTAATGTATGACTGACTGTAAATGATTTGACCTGAGGTATGTTTACAGTGAAGGGTCCATTGCATCAGTTATTTAAGCTGAAATGTTCTGTCTTCTTTCCATCATGAAACAATAGAAGCCCAACTTTATCAAAGTATTATCAACAGCTAGCAGTTTGCTCTATGGATATGTTCCCTGGCGACTCTTCAAAATGGTCAGTGTATGGTTTGATTTCAGTGTTAATTAACAGTTGTAATTATAAGAGAGGCGTTATTTTGTATAACCCACACATGTAATGAGCCCTGGCCAAACAGGCACTTTACACTCAGCATTGGCAGTAACAGTCAGCCCATCTATGACAAATAGTGTTCTTACAGTTCTGTATCTACACTTGTGCCCAAACAAATTGGCAGCTCTACAGTTTTTCTTTTTTTTCCCCCTTCAGATAATTCATGAATTCTGGCACAAAAATATTAACAACGCAAATGTTTTGGTGTTAATGTGTGCGATTCTTTTACTTCCGTAGGAACACAAACGCACAAAAAATTTATAATAATTTTACGTGCAATTCCAAAAATAATACTGACAAAAACATTGGAACCTTAGACTTTTTTTTAGCTGTTTTGGCATTATTTTATCTCTGTGTTAGCAGTGGGGACCTCCTGTCTGCCGTACCACCCCCTCTCGCTGAGACAGGGACAGACAGAATGAGCTGTACCATGTTTCTGAAGGTCATCTTAAATCTATTTAGCAGTTATAGTGCTTTTCTCCTCCATTTGGGCAATCATTTGCTGCACTCTTTCATTACTTTTTCAGTTCTGTGGGAGGTTGGCTACAGTGCCATGGACACTAAACGTCTCAATGCTGTTGTGTACAGTGGACACAGTGGACACAGGGACTTTCTGGACATGTATTTATACTTGTGCAATCATCCACACTTTTGTACCACTTTGTCTTTCACCTTTAAACAATTCTATACATTTCTGTATTTTTGTCATTCTAAACAATGGTCAAATTAACACTTTTGTGTGTTTGTGTGTGTGTGTGTGTGTGTGTGTGAGACTTTTGTTTTTTCAGTAACAGGTAAATTTCAGTACTAATTAAAGTTGTCTCCTTCTTGAAATAGAATTATTTTTTGAAACTTATAAAAGGTGCCAATAACTTTGTCAACACCATTTTTTGTGAAAACAAATTAGATTTGGCTTTGATTTTTTCCTAGATTGTTTGTGTTGTTCCAGTATAAATAAAGAAAATACATATGTTAACACCAAAATGTGTAATGTCAGTTTTGTGCAAGCATTGGAACGTTATCTGAAATGAACTGTAGAGGTGCCAATTTTTTCAGCAGCAACTATATACTGTTTCAGCTGTGTCAGTAGTTACAGTATGCAATATTCATCATAAAATATAGACTTAGTCACAGTCATCAAGTAAAACGTTTAAAAATAAACTTCTTTTTTATTTTTTAACCAGTCGCATTCAGTTAAAAAAAATATATTACCTTTTTTTTTCCTTTATAAGTCTCCGAAACAGCACCAAAAAGGCAGGATTACTACAGCGAGGCGTGCTGTACAAGCAGCCATTTATACCCTCCTCTTTCTGTGCAGCCCATATAGACATAATAGAAATCCAGTATTACACTGGATGAAGAGTAGAGACCAGTTGCTTTGCAGAATTCTTTAGAACTGCAAGGCTGTGGTGAGGTTGTGGGATACATAATGTTCTGTCTATATTCAAAAGTCCATAAGTACATGAGTACAGGATGTGTACTGATGGGTATGAAAGGCTACATTTTGTATCTATCACATCCTGTCACGAGTACCTTCGCCTTATTTAGGCAGTCAGTTTCTTTAGAATCACCTCAGGTATAGTTTTAAATACTTATTGTGCTTCTCAGAGTTTGAAAAGTCTTGCCAATATTTCATGAAATATACTGAATATTTTCCCTGTTCAAGTCTTGGATTTACCTTGCTTTGTCCTCACAGTGACCTTGTTCCTCCTTGACCTCAAGGTCCCTTGTCCTTATCCACCTTGCCTCTGTCTCTTACCTGAGTATTGTCTCCATCCAGGACTGACCAACTACCTTGGCTTCCCAACTACGTCCCTTACAAACATTGTTTTGGATTTGGTTACTTACATAAAGCTCTGCTTTTTTCCCATCTCTGCATCTAGGTTATGTCCTTTGTTTGTGACACATCACAGCGTACCATAGGGCTATTCTGCAAAACTCAGGAAATAAAAAATCCATGGGATACAGTGAGAGCATTGCTGCAAAGCATGCAAAACCCACATTTACTCTTTTCACTTTTCATTCTTACAAAGCAACTTGTCTTGAGGAAGAAATTAGCTTGTTGATGGTCTGCATTTTAAGTAGTGTTGTCTTTTTTACCTACAATCAAAATAAAAGAACAAATTTGTATGTAAATAATCTCTCGCATGGCAGAGTGAGAGCAGCAGTCAGTACCTTATTCCTTACATTGACAGATTGGTGTATTTCTGCTCTTATTTAAATAAATTGCTTGGCTTTACCTGATCAGTGCTGCTCACAGGACCCTATAGAAAAGCTAAGCTTGTCAGTAAAAACAACAGAAGAAGAGTGTCTAAATGACCCAGTGGATGACGTTGGGTCACTATCTATGAGGCATGATGGTGTAAAAGGTGCATCAGGGAGACAGGAGCAAGCAGGGAGCACCCTTTGTGTCTGCTCTTGGGGAGGGTGTGAGCCTGGCATTTGAATGTGATTATTACAAGTGACTTAGAACAAAAGTACTTTCCCTTTGTAAGAACAAACTAAATGTCTGGTAGGTCACTGGTGAAGATGAGTTGGATGGAGTTTCCTGTGGAACTATAGGTCTTTTCAGTCCTGGCAATGGAAGATGTGCAAGACATCAAATGTTTGACCTCATTGGTCACACAAACTAAGATTTACGTCAATCATCTCAGCCCACACTGGAACAGAAGCCTAGTGAATGAGCTCGTGAGTCTTCCAAGTTGTGTAATAGTTTTATCTAAAATAGCCTTTTTAAACAGTTACATAGAAACACTTACCTTCACACAATGATAGCCAGTTGCCTCATTACCTTTGGGATCAGAAACTGGAAGGTTATTACAAATTAAATTATAAAATCCAGGTCTGAGGAAGAAGCCAGCTTTCACTGACATGAAAAGTACTGATATCTTAGGTGGAAAAACCAGGACCACCTCAGCAGAGACAAGAGGGTCTGGCTGAATCTCTTTCCAGTGAGCCCAGCAGTTTATTTAGTCTATAAAACTAAAATATGTTTTGTATAACAGGCTTTTTATCTATTAAAATATATGACATATGAGTGAAATTTTTAAAAATCAATGGTTCTTTGAATGGGTAAATAGATATTAATCATCCAGTTTGTCACTTGTGTATTTGATCACATGTGAAGGTTCATCAGAAGAGTAAAAATTTGACATTTGCTAAGGGGTGTAACCATCAGAAAAAATGTCATTGATCCAAAATATAACTACAGGAGGGCTGGTGTGTAATGGAGACAGCTCAGTATGAAATTACACACAGAAGAACAGATCAATTACCAGGATACACAAAACAAAACTCCAGAAACAAAATGCGAAGCACTGGACTGCAAAAATTGTGAAACCATAATATGGTGCAGCTTCAACACAATAGGTCAGCAACTAACTAAACAGCACAACACCCTTACGTACAAAGTTTACAGGCAAGACCACTGACACAATTGAACAGGTAAACTAAATTAGGGGTTGAGCCCTAAACACCGTAGATGGTAATTGTCTCCAAGATCATCCATGAAAAAAAAAGAAAACCTCTCCTAATTACATGCTTAATGATGTTTGGTTGAATGTAATGGCACCTTCGGTTAACAGAATTGCTTTATGTACACCAGCTACATATAAAATTTATAAAAATAAAATATAAATTATAAATTAAGGTTATCTTAAAAAAAGCAAGAAATGTGTATCTTAATGTCGACAAAACAGTCATTCAAATTATACAATAAACACTAATTAATTTAAAGCCTAATTTTAAAGTTTATAACGTAGTTATATATTTATAACTGAGATTTTCACATAATTGAAGTATATATATGCTGTGTGGAACAGCAGCTCCTAATGAGACAAGATCTCTGTCTTCCTGTTGTTTATGATACAGAAGTGTGATGTTCACAGAAAACCACAGTCAGGCATGCTGAGATGCTTCATTATACGCTGTTCTACTTCTGTTCTGCCTAGTGGTTCAGCTGCATAGACTAAGCATGTCCAGAAATCAATGCACAAGAATTATCGAGTGTGCTCTGCCCTTAGAATTCCTATGTGGGTGGGTGTTTGTTCGTGAATGCTTTTCTGTACACCGGGATTTTACCATGTTCTACTTCACCTTTAGACCACTGTGAACATGTTTGGGTCAGATACAGTTAAACATGCAGCACTGGGAGTAAAGTGAGGACAGTTCCCATGGATCATTCTGAATACAGTATGAATGCATGTGTACTTAAGCAATGGGCATCTAATGTAAGCAATATTCACTACACTGTGTATAATTATCAGCTAAAATGTGTTAAAATGCACGTGTGTCTGTGTTTATCCAGCAGACCAGCTACACAGACTGTACTGGAGTTGTAGGCTTAAAAAAAATAAAGGTAGAAAATAAAAGTTTATGAATATGTTAAATGCACAGATATTAAGCATCTGGCATAGCATTGTCATAAAAAGAATGATTTATCTGATAATGGTGTGTATTGGTTTATTGATGTTTAACATGCTGGATGGGTACACTGATATGAGAAGCCATAGCATGGCAGATATGCTTTTTAACCTTGCAAAAGCAAATCAGAATCACAGTTGCTCCCTAGACATTTTTATAAAATTAGGAAAGATCAAGAAGTGACAGCGGCCTGACAGTTTGAAGGAAGAATAGGTTTTGTTTTGTTCTATTACTGATCTGTGCATGTGTCTATGGTTGAGCTAATATAGGTTTTCCTATATACACCACTCTAGAAAAAAGTTACTTAAGAGACGGAGAGTAAAAGAATTAAACAGAGATGACAAAACGTTTATATCCATGATAACAAATAATATATTAATCTATGATTTCTCTCTATCCAACCATTTTCTAAGCTGTTTACCCCATGGTGGGATAGGTCAAGGTCACTTTATTATCCCCCATGGGGCAATTTGGTTTACAGTCAGCAGTGATGACAAACAAATAACACATTCACACACAATAACAATTAGTTAAATCTGCTATTATCCAAACTAATGACATTAGGGATAAATGACTTTTTAAACCTGTTGGTTCGGCAATGCGGCAAGGAGTATCTACGCCCTGATGGCAACATGTTAAATTCTTTCTGTAGTGGATGTGCTGAATCATCCAAAATTGCTTTGGCGTTTTTCAAGGACCTGACCAAGGATACCTGGAGCCTATTGCAGGGATCATAGGGCACAGGACAGGGGCACCCTGAATGGGGTGCCACCCCATCACAGGGCATAATCATGCATCCAAGCTGCAGGAAATTTGGAAGCACCAATTAGCCTACAATGCACATCTTTTAGCTGAGGGGAGAAACCAGGGAACCAGCCAGGCACACAAGCTCCACACACTCAGGTTTGAGCCCCCAGGCCTGGAGGTACATGACAACGGTGGTAACCACTGAGCTCCTGCACCTCCTCCACCTTTTTTTCTCTATAATAGATCATAACACTGCACTTAACTTATCCGCAGCAGCTATGACTAACAAGGAAGGAACTGCCTAAGCCCAGCTCTTAAATGTAATCCTCCAATATCCTGGAGGTGGTTCCTTTTGAAAGTGGCCATTGATTAAAGAAAGAGGTTAATATGACCTGTTTTTTTAAATAATAGATTATTTATAGACCAGGAAGTAACAGAAAAAAAGGGGAGTTACAAGTGTTGTGAGGTGGTTAGGAGAGAATTCTAATTCTGTGTATACATCTCTATTTGTTTTTTGTGAAATAAATTATTTGCATTTTCTACCACATTTGTATCTGTGGGTCAACAACAGTTACAACCAGTTGCTTTTTGACCCTGAATATTGATTAACAGCTTGTTTCATTCAAGTCACCACGACAACTATCAACAGGCATCAAATTGAGAAGCATCATCCATACCATCTAGCAATGTTCCCAGTAACATTCAACCAGTATACATCTATGGACCAATTATAAGGACTCTGCTTTGTATTTATGTTGGTTTTTGGTTTGTGTCTGTTATACGTTTTTTTTTTTTATGTCTCCATTTCACTTGGACAACTTGTATATAACATAGCATCTTCTGTAGTAGAATATATCTTCATTTTATGTCATGTGCCAGTTAGCTGTTGTTTGCGTCTCTCAGACTTTCTAGCTATTGAAAAGATCAAGGGCTAAGTCAAGTTTGCCTGGGGCTTGTCTGGTGTTTTGCAATAAAACCCCTCTTTTTCAAGGAGAACATATTTGGGCCTAGGCTTAAAATATTCAGGGCCCAAGCCCTGAATGTTTGGACCTAATGACACCACTGATGTTATCTGATAGTTTTAACTGTGCTTATCATGAGATTTGTATATGTATGTATATGTGTATATACATATAATATATATATATCACATTGTTTGAAGACATTGCATTTGTTTAATGATGTAACTTTTGGGAAAATCAAACATTTTTTTTTTATTGTTACAAAGTTCCACCAGTTTCTGACAGTTAGATTTTTATTTCTGTGACAACCAGGAGAACATATTATAATGAAAAAATGTCTGACAAGAAAAAAGCACAGATCAAGTTCAATATCCACCCTTGGAAAAACATAAAAATCTGCTGTTAGCAGTATAATTCTCAGCACCTTGGAGAGTCTACTCTCCTTTCAGCTCTACATTCCTTCCACAGCAAATTCAAATGCAAATTAAAGTTCCAAGTAGGAAACACTCCACCGGGGGCTGTTGCGCATGTGAACAAAAGCCAGTGTTTCCTCCTATGTGATGTGTGTCTGGTTTTTGGTGTCAGATGGCAAAGGGCCAGAGCAAAGTTGGGGTCAGTTTCTTCACCTCAGGGATGGCTTTGTGTTGTGTTTTGAGGGGTGCAAAATTGCACCACAATATATGCTCAATGGCCAATTATAGCAGCCCACATACTAATGAGGAAAGAGGGATTGCTGCTTACTCAAGGGTATCTGTGAGGACAAACTAGTCTGTCCAGAGGGAATGTTCCTTGAATGTTCTTCAAAGTAATTTTAAAGGATGAATCATAAACAATCCAAAAGAAACCCATGAATTTCAAGTTGAACCTTTTTCATTTTTGACAAAAAATCTCCATTTACTTACCAATGTTGGAATCCTTTGTAATATTCACTCATGAAATTTTAAGATGCAAGATTTATTGAAGTCTTCCATGTGTAATCCTGGCTAGTTTGAGCAAAGATGTACAGTATGTCTCTATCAGAATATTCTTGGTTTTATTAAAGTTCCTTTTCCTTTTTTTATTTAATCAAATATTGCATTCATAATTTTAAAGATGTAGGTAATTCCTCTAAATCATTTTCAACATGATGAAACTGCCATCATAACCATTTAGAAAATTAAATTTCCTTTTTACTTGAGACAGAACATATTGTCTTTAAAGCAAGCCAAAAGCACAGCTTAGTTGAAAAGATAAATTTGTAGCCAATAAACACAAAAAAGCAGTTGTAATAGCCAGAACAGCCTTCCTCATAATTACCATGAACAGGCAAAAGTGCATCATAATCGTTTTTCACGACATTCTCCTTTGAAAAAGCAAACAGAGATGAAATAAAACATTAGGTGGCCATGTGGCTAATTATTTCAAGCCTTGCTGTCTTTCATCAGGTCCAGCTTCCTGTCCAACATGTTACTTTCAGCCTGCTACATGAAAAAGAACGAGTGCATTTTCCCTAGTGGCTAGTGTAGCTGTTCTTGGTACTGCTGTCCTATTCACTTTGAACTCTTAATGAAAAACTTTTTTTTTTTCCCTCCAACCCTTTTCTCATTTCCCAGACTGGAACCTACAGTTATTACTCAACAATTATTATGGTGATTAATAGTTTTGATTATGATGATTACTGGTTTTTCTTAATGGCAGCTAATTGCTTCGCTTTTGTCCTTGGTGGAATATTAATAACTGGCACCATGTATAATGTTGGCTTTTATAACAATAATTGTCCTTTGCCCATGTGTTCGTTGTCTGTTCTTATTGTCCTGCAGTGGAGCTAAATCGCAGACCACATGTGTAAGCATCCAGGGAGCTGCTGGACTGTGTGGTGTTATGAGGAGCAGCAGGTCCTAGTGGGTTATTTTTATGGGAACTCTTCATATTTTCAATAGTTTTTTTTTCAGTTTTTCTTGGGTACTACCACTATACCTGCTGTCAGATGATTATATATCATGATTTCTTTGTACTGCATGTTATAAAAATTTAGGGTATTTGCTTATATGTTGATGTACAGCTGAGTATGGCTGAACTTGTGCTGTATCTCAAAAGTGCTGAAGCTTGTATGACATTGATAGGTGTTGGTGCCAAACTTATTTGTGTTTGCCCCATTTTCAGGTTTCACAAGAGAGATAAGAAGTGAGTCAAGGTGAAAGATTAGAATGTGAGCAGTGGTGATTCACCACGGCCCTGTTAACAGCTTGTCTTGATCTGCAGGTGTGAACTGTAGAGAACCTCTCTCTTGAGCAGTCGTCTATGTGCCTACACTGTATGTAGTGTTGATGTCAGAGCACTGTCAGATGGAAGTGCTTTGAATACAAAAGCTGTGTATGCCTCACAAATGGAGCTGTGGTCATTTGGGTACAAACTGTTTGAGTTTCAGTGATTCAAGTACATATTAGAGCACACTGATTGTTTTGTTGAATGGTTTTAGCAATGCACTAGAGCATTTCATGTAGACACAAATTGAATGATACATTTTCTGCTTATAAAGCTATTGTCTGAAAAAGAATATTTCCTCCCTGGAGTACTAATTGATACCATTGTGAGTTTTAAAACTGTTTGTCTTTTCTTTTGAGACTTCTGAATAAAATATCATTTAAATCTTTTTGGGCAATAAACTGTTCTGCTAAATTTATGTGCAGGAACTGAAAAAGCCCTCGTACCTTCGCGTGATTGGGTCTGTCAGCACCAGCAAATTGGAAATCAATGTTTTGTTTTTCATCCTGCTTTTCAGTTTTCTTGTATATGTAATCCTATACAACTCTGGAGTGCATCCAAAATGTTCTACTTTTGTTCCTTTGCACAAAAAAAATTACCTCAACATTATATTCATGCAAACTATAGATAAAAAACTGACACAAACATACAGTATTTCAACAATGACATCAAAAACAAGAAGGACCCAGGATTATACAACTATAAATCATCACCCAAGAGTTTGCAGAAAATGACAAAGGGACCCTAAAGAAAATAATCTGCAACAAGGAATACTTTTCCATTAGGTGTAAAACAATAAACCATTGCTAGTTGTTCTCTGCTGACTAGTGGATACATTACCCAATTGACAACTTGAAAATAAACTTGACAGAACTCTTATCAATATAATCTTTTCAGTTCCCACCTGTTTTAACATTAAACCAACACATTAATTATTATAATGAATACAATAATCAGTTGTGTTACTATCAGCAAAGTATGTAACTTTAATGAAGTGACCCATGACTAGCGGGCTTAATAACCACAACCATGTACTTACACAGTACATTGAAATATGGTTAAGCGGTGTTTACTACTAATCAATTTGTATATATTATCAAACCTTACAAGAAAGGATATTATTTTTAACACAGGGAAAATGAAACTGAATAAATAAATAAATAGGCACAGAAAATTGAAAATTAATTTAATTGGAGAGTTATCTAGCAGAACCGTTTTATTAGCTATTTAATCAAGAACAACCACATGAATTTATCAGACAATAATTACTTTTCCACATCCTCATGATTTGTTTCCTCTGATAGCACTAATCTCCAAATCTCACAGGCCTTGAATTTGTTATAGATTTTTCTTAAAACGGGTGTTCAAGGAGAATCGTGAGAGGATTAGTGAAAATCCACTGGTAAACGTGCTTCCTCTGCACTGGGGAAACACTTCATATTTGGACTGTACCCTAATCTCCCAGTTAGCCCAGTAAGATCCATCCATCCATCCATTATCTTAACCGTTTATTCCTGGTGAGGGTCGCGGGGAAACCTGGAGCCCATCCCAGAGCACATAGGGCGCAGGGCGGGGGACACCCAGGGCGGGGCGCCAAACCACCACAGGGCCCAGTAAGATCCAGCCTCTCCTTTCATGTCTCTCTGATGTTCGTGGACAATTAAAACACTGACTTCCTCCTCTTCCCAAGATCATTTGCCCTGGTGCAGGGGTACTGACATGTAGTCACTCATGCCTGCCTTTAATTTACACCTTTGTAATCCTCAATCCATGCACACGCCGAATCTTAACTGAGATCTTTCATTTTCAAAGGGATCTAAAAGGTGGATTAGAAAACACCACTGCCTGTTTTATTTGTGGTACACTTAATGAAAATGTTGGTGTGTAGGACTTTTGATTGTCTGAATATTACTTTCTTCTCCTTTCTCCAGGGAGTGATTTGTTTCTTCACACATGACTTTGCTCCGCTTGATATATACCATATATACTGTATAACTGACACCTTCAGCACTATGGCTTGACTTTGCAGTGTTTGGCTGCTGCAGCCTGGTGTTTTGTTTGGAATTAATGTGCATCTCAGGTTGCTTTTCTAGAGAAGCACAGGCAGCCAAAAATAGTACATATTTATTAACTCGTATCAGAAATCTCGTGTGATGCGAAGCTGCGAAATTATCCTTCAACTAGAGCTAGGACTGAATGCTCTTGGCGTGCTCTGATTTAAATTTATGTTGACCATATTTGGGGTTTTCAAGAAGGGGTAGAGGCTAGGACTGACAGCACAACCTTACGCCGAAGAATGTTTCATTATTTATTAAAACACTTACATGTCATTTTAGGTGCTTGAGGAAAATAATTAAATATGTCAATTCCTAACATTTTCTAGCCTGAGGGTTTATCCAGCATGCTGGTATCTTTGCCTCATCTATAGCAACTGATTAGGGAAGTAGGAGATGACCTCCTTTTCACAGTGCTTAATATGCAATGTATTAACAAAGTATGTGGTGCAATGTATGTGTTATGATTCTCACTGCCACGTTATAGAAAAACACATTTTATACCGATCAAGGGACATTTGAGTCACACTAATCAATGTAATAATACAGTTGCTATGGTGTAAGCGGGAAGATTATGTTAAGGTGAAGCTTTTAATTTAATTAATTTGCTACTCTTGATTATGTTTAAAGATAACTGGATGCTGGCAATTTAGTATTTTAAAATAGGTTCAGACTTAAGTCTACTGTAATTGATTTTGCATCTTGGAGAAAGATGGGGTCAGTACATATGTGCTGCTATGGATTAGACAGCTGGGACACTTTTTCTGAATCTGTACTTGGTTGTCCTAATTCTTTTGAGAACCATTATTGAAGCTTAAGGACATAAAATGCAATACATTTTATAAGTCTCAATGTTTTCAGTCATAACAAAAAGTATGGAAGTTGCCTGTCTGGAGATAAAATGAATAAAATATTCTTTTGATATGAATTCCGCACGTATTACAATAGGGAATTTGCACCTTTGTTCAGTGCGATAGCAGTAAAGTAGCTTCATCTCTAAGGATATAATTGAAGAGCACATGACAGAGTTGTCTTATACAGTCACCAGCCAATTTATTAGGTACACCTATTCAATTGCTTGGTAACACAAATTGCTAATCAGCCAGTCACATGGCAGCAACTCAATGCATTTAGGCATCTAGATGT
>JABJVR010001037.1:0-17304 GCA_025773905.1 Chitala chitala
AATTTATAAAACATCTTGGGGTTTTATTTATATTAAAAAACATAATTACAAATACACAAACCCCCCCCCCCCCCACACACACACACACACACACACACACACACACACACACACACACACACACATATATATATGTAGTCCCCCTTTAATGGCACTAGCAAGACTTCAATAAGCATTCCCTCATTCAAAAAAAGCCTATGAATTGAAACTCCTGATGTATGCAGTGTCAGGAAAGCTTGAATGAACTCAGTGTCTTGGAGTTTACTCAGACAGGTAATGAACACAAGCTGACAAACATGATACGAGGTGTGGGGTCTGCACGGAATGAGTAAAAAGCCATGTCATTATTCACTTAGCTCTGCTGGCAGACTCTTTCTGGACAGAGTGACAAGAAAATAATCCACCAGCAATCCAACAGAAGCACCGGGTTTTGAAACACAGTCCTGATCCAACAGCTGAATGTGGCAGCGACAAAGTTACCGAGCAACAACAGCTGGATAGTAGTCCTCCAATTGACACGCTTAATTAGAGGTTATGGTCCAGTATGAATATCAACAATTAAGCCACACATACAAATTAAGTAGAAATTCCATGTTTCTTTAGGCCTCATGAAAAACACAAAATGGATACAGGATTTCAAAACTGCAGAAAAGAACAGAACACAGACAGTGAAGGGAAGCTGACAGGTGCTCCGGCCACACTGAGAAACTATACGCGTTCCAGCAAGCTCAGTGTGAAGTGTGACGCAGCGACACAGACTGTAGGTACACAACGCTTTCAGGATGAGCAATCAGACATCTCTGAAGTCACACACTACATCAACATACCCAGGCTTTGCTGTTTCTTTTTTTTCAGATGGTTCATCAGAAAGTGTAGCAGATTTAATTTAAATAATAATCCAACATTATTCAGCCCCAGGAAACCTGGCCGCCTTCTGCGTGCATCTCCACGCCTTTGTTTCGGTTGGGAGTGATTACTCACTGTTAGCTTGTAAACAGCAGGCAGGTGTTTAAACACCAGGTTAGCTATGCTGGTCCATCAACAGTACCCCTATTCACAGCCTTCCCACTGAGCGCCTAATGACCTCTGAGTTGGTTCTCAGCCTGCCAAACACAGGGTACTTTTCTGCATCATTTACAAAGTGGGCTCCCCCCTCATGATCCAGTGCCTTTCACATCATGGAGGCAAAGCTTTAATGTGTGAAGGCAGCTTCAGAGTCACACATAAATGGCAAACATTTCCTCAGAAGCGGAACATAACACAACAGAGGAATTGGTTAAAAAAGACACCTGAACACCTGTGTACCTGCGACCAGTCATTGCTGCACGGCCAAGTGAGCACGTTTGCCTGAGGTGACAACAAATTGAAGATCTTGATTTAATGTACACCAGTGTTTCCTAATTTCAAACAGCGCTGGGTTGCGACACGCAGCACCTGCCTGCCAGCGAAGTCTGGTGTCAAAATAACTTTTGAAAACATTCTCTATATCAGTGTTTAACATTATAAGTGATCTTTTAGGGAATTCCAGACAGCCTCGAGCGATCTCCAAAAATGTGACACCAGGCCCGTGTGTGTCGCGATTGTGTGACGTTAAATGGCTAATTAAATACTTTTGAATCAATAAAGGGTGATAATGCTATAAAATTAACTGGTTCCATGCGTACTGCTGGCGTGCTCACTGAGCCGTTACCTTGGAGACAGAAAAGTGCCAGTCGCTAGATTCTCAAACACTCTCCAAAGGCCTCTGTCTCAGGAACCTCGGTTTAATTTCTGAGCGTTTGCATGTCACGGATGTTAACAGTTTACAGACACACACCTGCTGTGAGGTGTTTACCATGCGTGGACAACACGGAAAGACACACTGACTTACAGCTGCTGGGGGCATCAGCTGCACGTGGATGAGCACCTGAAAGCGTATGCGTGTGTGTGTGTGTGTGTGTGTGTGTGTGTGTGTGAGATGGTGTGTCTGCATGCTCACTCACTGGGCCACTTCTGTTGTCTTCATGTCACAGATAAGCCTGGAAACAGGTCCAGAAACATCTCTGCAGTGTTGCATGTTATGTGTTCATAGCTCAAGGAAGCACAGAAGGTCATCTCTGCATGGGGTGGAGTGGAGAGGGGGAAAGGGGAAATGAGTTAGGGGACACCCCACATGCATCACTACTTATCTGTCTTAAATATACACTAAAACAGAGCAACATGGCACCAGCATACATCACATTGCATTATGTCAACTACCTCTCATGACCTATACCTTCTTCTTCTTCTTCTACATCAACTACATCTTATGACCTATACCTTCTTCTTCTTCTACATCAACTACCTCTTATGACCTATACCTTCTTCTTCTTCTTCTTCTTCTTCTATATCAACTACATCTTATGACCTATACCTTCTTCTTTTTCTTCTTCTTCTTCTACATCAACTACCTCTTATGACCTATACCTTCTTCTTCTTCTTCTTCTACATCAACTACCTCTTATGACCTATACCTTCTTCTTCTTCTTCTTCTTCTTAGGCTGCTCCCTTTAGGGGTTGCTACAGTGGCTCATCCTTCTCCATACCAGCCTGGTCTCTGCAGCTTCCTCTGTCACGCCAACGTCTCTCATGTCCTCCCTCACTGCATCCATGAACCTCCTCTTTGGCCTTCCCCTTCTCCTTCTGTCTGGCAGTTCCATCCTCAGCATCCTTTTCCCTATATACTCTGTATCCCTCCTCTGCACATGTTCAAACCTTATGACCTATACCTTCGTATAATAAAAATAAAGATGACAGTAGTAATCTGTAATAAAGACATAAACAGTTACAACCCTACTCTAGATAAGTGGTTTAAAAATTAATGAATTAATTGAAGCAGTCTACACTGTGCCAAAATCCTTCAATTTCAGGATCTGTTATATTTTGAAAGATTTCAGTATCTTAAAAAGTAGATAATTAAATCTATAGAACACAGTAAATATTTTGTCTTTTTTGTTTATTTTTTTTGGTGTGGTAAACTGTTTTGACTGGAGCCTGGAGTAAAAAAAAGAATTAAAATGGATACATTTTTAACATACTTATTTAATGTATGAAGCTTGTGTGTCTATTTTGTTACTTGCGTTTAGGGATTTGTTCTCTTGGCACCTTTCCACTGAAGAGCATGTGGAGCAACAAGATACAGGTCACACTGAAGCAGCACGAGCAGCAGCAAGACACAGGTCACACTGAAGCAGCATGTGGAGCAGCAAAACACAGGTCACACTGAAGAGCATGTGGAGCAGCAAGATACAGGTCACACTGAAGAGCACGTGGAGCAGCAAGACACAGGTCACACTGAAGAGCACGTGCAGCAGCAAGATACAGGTCACACTGAAGAGCATGTGGAGCAGCAAAACACAGGTCACACTGAAGAGCATGTGGAGCAGCAAGACACAGGTCACACTGAAGAGCGTGTGGAGCAACGAGACACAGGTCACACTGAAGAGCACGTGGAACAGCAAGACACAGGTCACACTGAAGAGCGTGTGGAGCAGCAAGACACAGGTCCCGCCAAAGAGCGTGTGGAGCAACAAGACACAGGTCACACTGAAGAGCATGTGGAGCAGCAAGATACAGGTCACACTGAAGAGCATGTGGAGCAGCAAGACACAGGTCCCGCTGAAGAGCACGTGGAACGGATAAATTCAGCATGAGAAAGAGGCTTGCTTCAGGCACAGGATAACTGCTGCCAAAGTGCCTTTTGAAAAAGTGAACATTTCCTGCGTTCGGGCTCCAGGGGAGACAATTGTTCATTATTTCCCACTCTCTGCCACGCTGCAGCCCTGACGCAGCTCACACGGAACAGAACGAGGCATCACCACTGAAGCAGATGCAGAAAAAAAATTTAAGACAACGTTATGCAGCAAAAATACAAAGATTCTGCCTGTAGGGCTGGGAACTGGAGGCCAGAGGTTCTGTTTAGTTGACACAACTGTAAGCCCTCGGTCTGCTATGATGGCACAAAGCCAGAGCTTCTGTTTTATAAACTGCTTGAAATTGTATGTTTGTGAGGCCTACTATGTAGAGCTCGATACTCAAGGTGTTTCGAGGGACTGTAGAATTATATGAACTGAACCCCTTGCTCATCTAGGTTACCAGGGTGATATGATGCTATGGTGGCACCTTTGTCAAATGACACACTGTGATTCATAAAATGGCAGTCCTCTTGCTGCTGAGAGATGTCAGTGAGCCCACTCTCTTCAGTTTCTCATCTTGCGTCTCTCAGTCACACTGTCTATACGGACAGGGCTTTTTCTCAGCATAACCCCAGACTGTGATTGAACATCCAGTGCCAGAAGTTTTCCTGCAATGGTCTTCAGAAATGGTATCTGCACCACAGGGAAAACTGCAGAGTGCTTCTGTCCACATCCACCTCAGCAAGGAGAGCAGATTGATTTGCAGTACAGTGCAGCTCACAGTTTGTATGTCAGAAAATGAATTTATAATAAATAAAAATGGCTTTTATTTTCTTCACAAGCGATGTCCAAAACACAGTGCCACAATTATTAGCTGAGCACACAGCAAGAGCTCAATAATGGAGTAAAAGCAGTCTGTGACGATGACGACTAAACGAAAACACAAAAGCTATCATGATGGCAGTGGGTGGAGAGGGCAATCTGGAGAGCGGGTGTCATGCCCTACCCTGTCATGCCTCCTCATGTCCCCTAGGTGTAGCCCCTCCTTGTGTTTCATGCCACTGAATCAATGTGATTATGTTATTAGTGCCTCCTATCTGTCTCGATTGCCTGAGTTCTATTTAGGTTTCCCTCATGTTTGAGGCTTTGCCAGTTATTGTAGGAGTGTAGGTTGTAGATGCAAACTGAGTGTAGAATCTCCATAGTCCATAGTTCATCCTTGTTATGTGTAAACCCCATAGTTGCCTTTAGTTGCTTGTTACTGCAGATCCACTCTTCCTTGTTTTTGAAACCTTCTCTTGTTTTTGTACTGGAATAACAAACTCCCCCTCTGCTCCTGGACCTCGCTTTGGCTTGCCTGTGTATTACAGCAGGGCGGTGTCCGTGGTGTAAGGGTGTCCGTGTTAAAACCAGTGCTTTTATCTGCAACTGTGGTCACACACACTGATAGTCCCATCTGGTCCATGGACATCACTCTATCTCTTTGCTGTGATGATGTGTACATTGTCACTGTTTAGTCCAACAGCTGTTCCTAATGACTGCAGGGCCTGTTAAAAATGCTACATTTTAGAAATTTTGTCTCAGACTCCAAAACATGTCTGTTTAGCAGTTATTTCATCTGTATGCATGTGACAAACAAAACAAAGCATGGTTGTTGTAAGTAATGGGGGAAAAAAGGGCTGCTGAGATCCTTATTGGTGTTTTACCGAAATCCCTACAGACCAAATTAGATGTTGGAAAAATGCAGTAAAATGGTGGTGTGGAATTCAGCCTGTGTTTGTGTGCAGAATGGCAAGTTAGGTGCAGTACTATGATAAGGGGCATTATAGACTTTCTTTTGACAAGTAGGAGGCAGGTTAGTTAAGACACTGTAATTCAAGGACACTCTTGTCATTCCTTTCCATGTTTGCTAGAATTTCTTAAGTAAATTATTACCTAAATAAGAGCTGGCTATATAAAGTAAAAAGAGGCATATACACAATGCAAATTTTGTAACTGTACAAAAATTTAATTCTACAAAAGAATCTGCTCTTGCGTGATCACTCACTCCGTGGTCCTTAGGTTCAACCAATCCTTTGATTCTAAATTAAAAGAACTGAATCCTTGACTGTTTTCAATTCATTCCAAGTTAGGAATGTATTTACACCAGTTTTTCAATACCTCATTAACAAAAAAAGATATAGTCACACAAAGATGTGAAACACCCACAGAAAAATCTGCAGGTGAAAACATTAAATGAGTTTCTAAAGCAGCCCAGCTTGTCTTAATGCCCTTATATAACTGTGAAAAACATGGCCAAGATGAACACCATTTTAGCTTCTGTCATGGGAGTGCTTTGGAGGTAGTTCTAGCTACCTTCTTTGGGGCTTCACACCCCTAACTGAATTTATCTGCCTGTGTATTTTGTTCTGTATTTAGGGCTGTTGTAATTGCTTTATTTGCTCGTTCACTGACTTGAGTTCAGTTTGAGTTTGAGTTTGAGTCCAGTTTGATTGAGCTCAGTTCAGTTGATCTGAAACTTTGTAGATTTTCATGGTTTACTCTTTTTTTCAGGTTTTGCTTCTTAGGTGCTTTTATTGTGTTGTTCTTAAGTCCTTATTCCGCAACATTTGCAACTGTGTCCATAATATTTTCTTTGATGTTTTCATGCCCTTTTCCTGGTTCTCCTCATGACAAAAACAGAGACCATCTCCGTCCTTATCCCTCACAGTTTAAACAGCAGTCAAGCCTGACTGGTTTATCCTTTTCACAAAGTGTTCTGAAAGCTACAAACATGCAGCACTCATTAACATCAGAGAACACTGAACACTATTCCATATTTCATCCATCCATCATTACCCAACCTGTTCAAGTCATGGGTGGCTCATGCAGCCTAGGACTCCAGTCAGGGGACACCCTGGACAGGACACCAGCCCATTACAGAGCACACACAAACACACACACACACACACACACATTTGAGTTGGCCACTTCACCTAACCAGCATGTTTATGGGACTGTGAAATGAACCAGAAGAACCTGGAGGAAACCCACACAAGCACACAGAGTACATGGAACCTCCATATGTTCTGTATATATATATATATATATATATATATATAGTTTTAATATTTTGTCACCAAAATATTAAAACTATATTACATTCACAAATTTTTCTAAAGGTATATTTTAATTTATTAACCCCAGATTATTGCATTTATAATCCCATATTATTGTACTTTATTAATCTGCATTCCATCCCCTGAGGGGAGCAGTGGGCAGCCAGCCACATGCGGTGCCTGGGGAGCTAGCACTGAATGTCTTGCTCAAGGACGCACCCGGCTGTGCTGGGATTTGAATCATAAGACTTCTGCATCCCAGCCTGATGTTCTACCCGTTGTGCCACCAGGACGCCTAAACATAAGCAAATAACTTTATCAATAGAAAAGGAACTTTATTAATACCATGTTTTTAAATTGATTTTTCTGTACTGCTTTTCATAAACTACCCAATTGTACAAGCGAAGCAACAAAAATAAAAATTGCTTCTGGTCATCCCTCCTGTTTATCTTGGGAGCATCTTTACCATACAGTACATTTTTCACTACTGAAAAGGTACGCAGTGCATAACTGTAGAGTGGAACAAAGGCATCACAATCCAAAACTTTTTAGTTTTGCGCGTATTTCTTCTTCTACATCCATTTTTATGACAGAAGATCGTGGTCTGAACTTGCATTTGTGTGAAGGCCACAAAACACCATTTTCACCATTTTTCATCTGAAGAAGATGCATGGAATTCCAGAATGAAGCACCTTTGGTATAAATGAAGAGTGACGTGTGTTATATTCTGCTCTGATTACGTGCCACGGTTTTACTTCTAGTTGCATTTGTCTTTGGTTTCCTTCTGTGCTCTTAATCCTGTGGAAATTGTCAAGGATGAGGTGTTCCGAACAAAAACTTTAAACGCCACACATGACAGCAGAAAAATTGCAGAAGTTACATCTACAGAATGTATGTAACAGTTACATCTACAGAAGGTGATCCAGCGACTGAGGGTGTGTGCCGACTTCGCCAGCCAATTGACATGTAGTGAAGGGTTTAACAGAACCTGTCAGAACACGTAATGAAAAGTGATGGTTTTGACTTGTTTAGTTTTGTCCAGGTTGTCTGAGGCAACAGCAAACTTTCGTTTGTATATTTGAACAGTGAGAAAAAACCTAACAACATGGTTGCCATTTTTTTTTTTAGTTTTTTTAATCTCTGTCCTTCACATCGGCCCTCAAAACATTTGTTTTCTTGAAAAAACAAGTAAAGGAGCAGAATTGATCTTCGGAGTCAGTTGAGGTGTTCAGTTCTGTTAACACTTAACGCACCACTCTCCAATATGTCTTCCAGTATTCAATGGTCTTCTGTGGGCCTTTGGATCATACTGTTCTTTGTGGTGGTCACAATATACGTGTTCAGTTATTTTCAGTCTTTTGTACCAGTATTCAAACTAACGTTCAGCTAATTTTAGAGGGCTTCCAGCTTTTGAAAACACAAGAGGTGTCCCACATGAGCAACAATCAGATAAGTCTGGATTCATGTATTTATTTATTTACTTGATCATATGTTTCCTGACTGTTTGAAAAGGTTAAATTCAAATGTAATTAAGATTGTTTAAAAAAAAAAACTATTGCAAATGTAAAATGTGTGGTGATTGTGCTCTGTGTGATGCTAATGTGGTAAGAACATGTTGATACAAATGAGTTGCAAACCTGCACCGATGTGATAATGATGTTCCGAGTTTGAATTACAGGAGAATAAACAGCAGGGGAGGAACCTCTGGAATGGCTGTGATCTCCTCATCAACACGCTCAGGAGGCAGAAATAAAAAATAAACCCAGATGCTGGTCTCTGTGTGAGTCTACAAGGATTACGTTAAAAACACACGCTCGCTTACCTCTTTTTACGGTTAGTATTTTTTATTATTATTATTTTGAACTACATTTTTTTCCAAGTCTCTAGGACTGATAAATCAGTTGTACGTATCTCCCACAGTCAGATGCAGGTAAATACAGTCACGCACTGTGCTTCTTTCAATCTCAGCCACCGCGCAGGAAAATCACAAGGCGTCCCAAAGGGGATGACATGGATTTAGCAGTGAGGTAACATATTGCTGTGTGCGTGTTTAGTTAGCTGCTCCAATGGCCTTGTTTTCACCTGCAACAGACTACTTTTCACACGCAAGGTGTTCATGCTTTTACAGCCCATAGGCAAAAAAAAATTATTTATTAAGGCATATGCAGGCTACAAATGCAAAAGAAATAAATGTATAATTAACTAAAAGCACCTGTTAATTAGCATATCTAATGAATCTACAAACAATAAGAATTTACTCAATAAATATATCCTCTTGCAAACAATTGCCAGACAGTTAAAACTGTCAGAAATTCTGTTCCTTAACTAAACCAAATTCAAGAACCTAGGCACAAGGGGGAACAAACAGGAGGAATATGGATAAATTTGGACAGCAGGGGCAGTTCTAAGATTTTTTAAATGTAGGGGCCCATTCATATATATTTTACGTAGAGGGGCCAACCATATAGCTTACATTGATATGTAATTTTTTTTCTGAAGCAACTAGAGACTGATAGCAGGGAGGGAGGCCAATCAGATTTCAGCTGGGGCCAACGACCCTGTAGCACCACCCCTACATCCAGCTATGTTGGGCAAGAAGGCTGAATGGGAAGTGGATAGCAAACTAGAATGCAGGAGCAAAGGGTTAGCCATAGACCACTCAGGATTTAGAGTAAATACCTTGCAACAACTGACTAGCAGTCTGTGGTTTAGATACTGCTCTGGAGTATTAAAGTGATGTTTAATTGCAGTCAGGTGAAGTGTTAAGGTGAAGGTAATTGTGTTCTCTGTTATGTCTGGACAACACTATTGAAAGTGCAAATGAAAAATTTAAGTTTGAATCCAAAAATAATGGATTTTTTATTATATAAAAGTCATAAAAAGACAGAGCTTTTCCTACCCTCAGTGGTGGTCACTTTTTGTGCATCCTACCTAAATTTGATATATAATTTTCATCATAATATAGTCTCAACAAGGCAGAGATACTGAATAAACCGGGTTGCCAGCTCTCACACAGTTGACATGAGACTCGTGCCTTCAGGTTCTTTGTCACACTCTCACACAGTTCAAAAATATATATTGCCAATTAATGGTCAATCAGTCTCACCCACTAAAATGCATGAGCCTCATGCCAGAAGGCTGAGAGCTGGCAACAGCTGGCAACCCCAGCCCAGCTGCCAGGTGTATCCTTGAGCAAGACACTCAGCGCCAGCTCCCTGAGTACAACATGTTGCTGCCCGCTGCTCCCCCCAGAGGGACGGGCTAAAGGTAAAGAACAAATTTCATTGTGACATGTATGTGTAACATGCATATGTACACAATGACAACAAAAGCTGATTATTTTTTACTATTAGGACCCATTCTTGCCTTTCTGTTTGTGAAATTACAATTGTTTTTGTATTTCAGACTCATCCTCAGTCAGGTCCCCATCACCGCTAACCGCTCCTCATCTTCCCTCATCCCTCTTCACCCCGAAAAGTAATGGATGAAGAGTGGTGTCCTAAGCGTTTCATGTCCACGTCCAGTTGTGAGCATGGATTTCCTGACTGCAACACAAAGGGCAAACAGAGGCACATCAGCTGAGCATTTCAATAAACATGAACCGAGAAACGGGACGCTAACAGGCAGCTGCTTCTAGGGACACACTCCATCTGAACAACCAGCTGTCAAGTCTCTCAGGACTAATCATTCCCCTTTGCTGCCCATTTCATTTCTGTCCTTTAATGTTCTCAGACTTATTTTTTTAATTATCTCTGGTTTCTTGTGCTGAGCACCTTTAAGGTGGTGTTCCATTCTGAGACTACATTGTGTTCAGATCTTGACTTTGTAATGTTTCCACTTTGTTCCCTGTTGTGCATTTTTGCTTTTACTGACCTCTGAACCTGGGTTTGCATTAATGCTCTGCATTGTAACAGATCCGTACAGTATTCTGTGGATTCTTGCAAACGAGCGTTCCCAAACACCTATCAATACCATTTTGTCTAGCCAGTCCCAACAAATTATCGTCACCTGGGATTGTAAGTAAACAGAAACACAACTGAGTAATTAGATGCTGATCATTTTATTCCCTGCTAAGAAAGTAAATTATGCCAGTGTAATGTATAGTCTCTGAGTTGATGTCAGCAGATTTCTATGTTAATATAATCTATGGTGTATAGGGTGATAGTTTATAGTTCCATGTGCAATTTTTTAAGTATATATTAATATAGTGCACACTGTTGGCTGCTGTCAGCTAATTTATATATGATGAAAATGTACACACCATGGTTTAGTGTAAGCTAATTTATATGCTAATATCATCTACACAACGAATTCAAATGAGAATTCAATGGCTGTGTAATAATGGCAGTGACAAGACAGCCCCCCACAGCACCAGCCCCAGAATGTTCTGTACAGCCTGGAAGGGTGCTGTCCACTGACTTATATAAGCACAGTATACAACTTGTGAGTTGTATTTTATATGTATACATTGTATATATGGTACGTATATATTATATGTATATGAGTTATTGTTTGGTCATTTTTATGCCATTTTAATCCTCGTGAGATGTGCCAGTTTACACATATAAATGTATTTATGCATACCATAAGTTGAGGCATATACATTTATATACACCTTCTTTTCTTTCAATTCTAACACGGGAGCTGTTACATGGGGGGAATTGAATTGACCAGCAAGCCAACCAAGGTTTTCTATATGGGTGATGAGAATTCAACCACTGAACCACAAATGCAGCTGAGATACCCTGTAATGCCAGTGCCTGATCAACCACGAATCCATAATGACAAATACTCACATGTGCTGTCACATGACCCGTTCTTCTGACCACACTTTGATTCATTCCCTCTAATTATTTTCAGATGTTTCATTCACTGATTTCTGTTCAATCGCTCTAGCGAGGTGTTACCACCAGTTGTCATTGATATTCAGCATGGTCATTGTGCTTGTATTTAATTTTTTTCCTCCCTATAGCTCTTGGTTCATTGAATATTTCCCAATCCTTAGTAACCTCTTGATTTTCCATTCCCTGTCTTTGTTTTGACCAAATTCATTATTGATTTCTTTATTTTGCCTGCTGTAACGATCTGCCCCATTATGTCCCCTGTTTCCACCAGATGCCGCCATTTCACTTGTTTCCATGTGTTCCCTGATTGTATTCTCACATTGTTAATATCATCATTGCTCTCAGCTGTGTCTTGTATCCTCCTTAGCCTCTTTATAAACCCCTCATTTTGTTTTAACCCTTGCCAGTTTTGTAGCACTGTACTGTTGCAAAACGTTGTAGCAGTGTATTCTGTTGAATGTTCTCTAGTAGGTGTTTGTTTGCTTATAGTTCCTCCATACCCTCTGTATTCATCCCATCTGTCAGAATAAACCCTTCAGCATTTAGACTCAGCCTTTGCCTCTGTTCCTACATGTTCACGAGAACGTTATACCTGTAATGTGAATTTAATTTCAAATTGTGTGTTTTGATTGTTTTTTTTTGTCTTCCTTTTATAATAAAAAATGTTGTGCAGTTAAATTCAGTATAATGTCTGCCAGTAATTCATTACACCCACACTTCTATAGTCCTTAGAGGAAGCCTGTACAGGTATAAGGTTAAGGTAAACCTTCTTGACCCTGAAGGGAAATTTGTCTTGGGCACTGTGTTGCAGTTTATTGTATTACATAATCCACAGAAGGAAATATGATCTATGAGACATTATACAACGTACTAAAAACATTTAATAATGTCACACAGTCTACACTTACGCATAGTGTCAGGAATCGTGTTTTGATTCAGAATTTTAATGGAGGTTGGAACACATTATAGCTTCAGATGATACAATTTGCGTTTTAACTTTCTAAATTTTCAGTTCGAGGGTAACAATTCTTATTCAAAAGAAAGAGTATATTGAGGGCCGGCCCTGATCTTTGTGACTTGTTTTCTGACAGCTTTCTCATATAAGATCTGTAGGGATTCATGTTCAGTGCAATGATTTTCATGGCTGTCCTATGTATACTTGCCAATCTAGTTTTCAATTGGACTATTAAGTCGCTGAACTAAGCTGTGATGCCACATCTGATTATGCTTTCCAAAAATGCTTGACAGAACATCAGCATGATCTGGCTACTGACTCCATACAGTCTTATTCACCTGACAAAGTGAAGTCCCTGCTGCAGTCTTCTGCACAAGTCATCAATACGTGTCTTCTAGCAAAGATTATCTACGTCGACACCTAGATACTTGAAGGAAGACAACCGATTTATTGCCTGGTTTTTAATAACCACTGGCTCATGATCAATTACCTCCCTCGGGTCAAAGATCACTTCCTGTGTTTTAGTCACATTTACAATAAGATGATTGCTGTTACACCACTGGCAGAATACATCTATCTTATTGCGGTACGCAGAAGCATTGATATTCTTATGCAGAAGGCTCACCATCGCAGTGCCATCTGACAGTTTAATGATATAATAGTTGGGGTGTACTCTTCCACAGTCATTCACAAAGTGTAAAAGGAACAGGCGAGAACACACGGCCCTGTGGGACTCGGGGTAAGGTGAACACCCATAGTTCTAAGCTTTTTCAAAAGCATTTAAAATATGGTTGCACTGTACTGAATGCTGAGCTAAAATCAACAAATAAAAGTAGTGCATGTGTATTTATATTTTCAAGGTGTGTGCAGATAAACTGCAGTGTACTAAGAATGGCACCTTCGGTACTGCAGTCTTACATGTAAGAAAATTGAAATGGATCTGCCCTGTTTTTGTAATAAATCTCCCTCTTTGCACTTGGACCTTGCCTCAGACTACCTCCATTCGTGACATCCACACAGAAACACTAACTTTCTCAAAATATCTTATTATGATTGACATCAAAGTTACAGGACAAAATTCATTATTCACTGTAGAACACGGTTTTTGTTAATAACCAGTATCATTATTGGCCTCTTCCACAAATCTGGGACTACATGGTTGTCCAAAGGCTGCTAGAATATAGGACACCATGCTGATGATAACCCCTCTGTGCAGTTTTTAAACAGAAGAGCTGGTATTCTGTGGACAGTGGACGTGCTTGTATATAGTGGAGTGAGAAGCACTATAGTAAAAACCAGCAGTTGTTAGAACAGGAGTCTGGTCGGTCCCCCAACTTAGAAACTCAAATCTTTAGCTCAGCAGGCTAATGATCTTGTCTGGTAACTCTGAGCAGGCTGTTTGGTCCTGGTTTATAATCCAAGCAAAGTGTAAACATGCAAAGTCCATGCAAGGGTATGGAGTATAGAGCCAAAACTGAAGTCCCATTTCTAGAGGCACAGTATCATCACCCAGATAAAAACTTCTCTACAAAAACTCTTGAAACAGGCAGTAGAGGTGAGGAAACAAATATTTGCACTAGAATGGACTTCAGAGCAAATTCCAGCCACATGAAAAATGTAGAAGATAGTTGGCTTAATTCAATGTTTTAATGCTAGAAACTAAATATTCATCGGGACCAATCTCTTTGATTAGCATCCCTTCCATTAAGGAACTCATGCAATATTCAAAGCAACATTAATGTTCCCTCTTACAAAAGCTCTATAAAGATGAGCAAATCAAGAAAACTGGGGGAAAATCAAAACTGACCGAGAAGCATCACCAAGACGGCTCTTTCCTAGAAGACAAGGGACGTCACGTTCATACAAAGACCAAACGAGCACAGGTAGAAATGATACTGAAACAGAACGTTTTCAGTAATTCGTTAGTATAATCCTGCCTCATTCCATGTGTTTACTTCTCACCTGAGACAACATTCCAAAGAATCACTTGACACTGAATGACTGAGGTAACTACAAAAACTGCATAATTCAGGCACTAACCATAACACAGAAGTGTTCAGGCATACTAGTTTTCAGCATTCCTATGAATCCTTCCCCTGGGATGTGTCGTGTAAAACTCCTGTGGTTTACCTAAGTAGGGCAAAATCATTTTTGGATGAACACGTTTTGAACATTTGATTTATCCTCAACGTTTCCTGTCCTGTTCTTGTTACTTCTCTGCTCTTGGAAATGTGCATTTCATCGTGCTATTGAGAATTTGTTATGAAAAGTAAACTTCAACTGATGCAACCATCATTACAAGTGCGCTACATCCTGAACATGTCTATGCTTTCGTGTATCAGGAATTACCTGGCAGTCTTGCCCATAGACAGGTAATAGTGAGACAGACTGTTTCCCAGTAAGACACAATCAGATGGGAAATAGAGATGAAGATGGAATGAAGGTGGAAGGGTGAAAACTGCTTACACATAGTCAAGATGTTTTTTTTTTTTACATTTTTATGAATTATTTCCAGTTACTAGCAGAGTTCTACATACCTCAAGATATCTTGATGCTGTGCACTTAATTTAGACTTGATACAAGAATAAAGCCCGTTTTACTAGAACTAATTAGACTGACTTGTATGTGGTTGACCTTAACGCAACCTTTACAAGAAACTCGTGTTCCACTAGAGCTCCTGCTATGTAAATGTATGTGTTACAGCCGTGTTACAGCCGTGTTACAGCCATGATAAGGTGTGTCGCGATCAACTATGATGTCAGCTGTCTTCATTCATGCTGTCTCATTCTTTACACACTACTGTACGTACAGTTTTGCGTCTGATGTGGATAATATGAGATGTGTAATGTAAAAATAAAATGCCATTCTGTCCATCTGTTTATCACACTAATGTTTTATTCATGACACAAATCAGTAAATGCTTTTAAATGAGTCTTATTGTCAATATTGTCAAAAATGTGGCTGTAAACAGTACAAATTATTGAGCATACTCTCACATATATATATATGTGTGTGTGTGTGTGTGTGTGTGTGTGTGTGCTCAAAATACTGAAATGAAGAAATGCGCTTTTGATATGTGACCAGCAGCCATCAAAACATAACTCATAATTGGCCATTTGGTCCTGATGAACAGCCTATCACGGTGCATAAATATATACAGAAAATGCACCAGAACTGCCTCCCTGAACACAGAAAGGCTTTCAGCACTGTTACTGGGTTTGCATATATTAATTGAAAAAAAAAAACAGGTAACCCTGGGCCTCTGCAGTTCAGTTTGCACTGTTTATAAGGCTAATAAAATAACAATAATGAGTATATTAACATGGTAATCGATTGAATGAATAAAATAAAACTTGCCAAAATTTTGATTTGGTGTAACTAGGTTGAGAGGTAAGTCCCACTCCTGGCTCATGACCACTTCCAACATGTATATGAGATTTTTAGCCAGACTCCATGGTGTTTACTGTCTAGGAGAATTAAAGGCAGTATAGACATGTTGGATTCCAGCTGCGCTGGGCCATAAGACACACTCAAAACTGCCCCTTATTAACAAGTGGTTAGTGTATGGGTGAGGCCACCTCTCACTGCAGGGTATTCTTCAGGAACAGGTGAACAAGTCTGGGATCAGAGCCAGCTCTTAATTACCCAGAGGTAGAAGATTAAAGACATCATAACCTCATTAATACATGTTAAATCAGCTTCAGACAGCCCACCCCCTTCTATTGAGGTACCATGTCTTTTTTGCAGTGAGGCAGAAATATATTTCTTTAGGGACCATTTTGGACCAGTTTCGCTGTCTGTGGAAATCCGCAGAGACTGAATGTTAATTTAATTGTACAAATGAAAGAAATTAGGGTTATACTGACATCTAGTGGATGTTGCAAAAAATACATTTATCCCTCATTATAACGAACACCAAACTGCCGTTTTCTGACAGTTTACAAGGAAGCGATTCGTGTTAAATAATTATACGTACATGCATGTGTATTGCAATATACTGTTCACCTATGAGATTTTCTTTAAACGATGATCTACAGCATCAGCCATTAAAATCAACTGACATGCCATTGACCAATAAACAAATACATACTATTAACTGTTATTTAAAACAAAGGTCAGGGAATCAGCAGAGAAGCATATATTTTTATTTTTACAATATAAAACTCAATTCTATTTTCATGATCCAAAAACATACAATCAAAACACAAAGCACAGATATATTAAGACAAGATCTGATTGTTTTTACAGCTGCATAATTTTACTTTTTTTCACGTGCTCAGACTCATCCAGCAAATCTGTCCCGCCAAACGCTGCACGACAGATAATGTTCAAGATGAGAGCTTTTCGTCCTCTTACAGCCACGTCACCACACCGGGCAGTGTGTGCTGATTTTAACCAACAGAGAGGGTCACCCCCATTTACTGCGCTTAAGAACAATCTTCTGCTGAGTCCCCGCAATCAGACAAGTCAGACCCGTTGGCAGATTCCGTGAGTGCTGGGTAAGGGAAGGGGAGGTCCAGGTTAACATAGGTGACCGTAAGGCTGATGTAGTGCTCTCCTTCCAGGTTGGACAGGATGTGTGTGATCTCTGTGGCCAAGCTGGTAAATGTAGGCCTACGGTCTGGATCAGGGTCCCAACACTGCAGCATGATGGTGAACCTGCACAGAACATGGTGTACACTGAACACAGTCTCCACCTTCACATACTGCATCATGACAGACCCACACTGAACACAGTCTCCACCTTCACATAC
>JABJVR010001039.1:0-19913 GCA_025773905.1 Chitala chitala
TGGAGATGACTGAGCTTGGTGAGGATGACAGACTGAAGTCTGTTTTAAGAGAAGGAACCGTGGAGTTTTGGAGAGTTGTGCCTGCAGACAGATATCCCAATATAAAACAAGCTGCACTCAAGCTAATGTCAATGTTTGGATCGACATATGTCTGCGAATCAGTTTTTTCAACACTTAAACATGTGAAGTCAAAACATCGCTCTGTTCTTACAGACACGCATGTTAAGGAGTTACTACGAGTAGCCACAACGGAGTACCGGCCAGACCTAAAAAAGACTGTGGAAAACAAAGACTGTCAGGTGTCACACTAAGGTAAGAAAATGAATTTATAAAAATGTGTTTGAACCAAGCAATATGTTAATGTTACTAATCTAAAAACTATTGATGGGCAAGAATCCATATGTTGTGAGGCTCCCTGTATTGATGTTGGGTTTTATTTGGCTCTCCATGCTTAACTGGTTCGCCACCCCTGTTCTAAAGCGTAAGTTTTTGGCATATGACATTAAAACAGTTTTCTCATGACAAACTGGAATATTTATTTACTCATATTATTCTTTTAAAAAATGTAATAATAATAATAATAAGGGCAGCATTCACTGTTGAAACCTACGTACAGTAGACTGTGTATATGTACAGACGTTCCACTCCTACATAATATTAATAATGATAGTAATAATAATAATAATTATTATTATTATTTTGTTTTTTTTTTTTTTGCAAAAATGAGGGAGCATGGGCATGCTATATGAAAGTGTTTTAATTAATAAAAAAAATTTAAATTTGCAATAAATACATTTTTCCAGTGTGTTTCCGTAGGTAACGTGGTAAATTAATATGATTAATAAGCTACTTCCTATAGTGGTATTTAAACGTCTTGCAAAATCTTATCTCTGTTCATCTCACTTTTAATGTTTAATCCAAATTGTAATTACTTCTATTCACTTTTTTTAAACTTTTTTCCACTTTGTCAAATTATTGTTTTTACTGTTTTAATTGACAGTGTATATTCATTCATCTTCTATGCCGCTTATCCCTGGTGGGCGTCGCGGGGGGGCCTGGGGCCCATGCTGGGGCGCGGGATCCGCGGGGCAGGGCGCTAGCGCGCACACGCGCAACGGGCAATTTGGTCCAATCAACCTAACCCGCATGTCTTTGGACTGTGGGAGGGAGGAAACCGGAGAAAACCCACCAAGCACAGGGAGAACATGCAAACTCCACGCACACAGACCCAAGGCGGGAGTCGAAACCCGGGCCTGGAGGTGCGAGCTGACAGTGTTAACCATCACGCCGCTTAAAAATACACTCACCGCCCAACGTGGGGCTCGAACCCACGACCCTGAGATTAAGAGTCTCATGCTCTACCGACTGAGCTAGCCGGGCTGTTGTAGGTATAGTATTATAAAAAGGTGCTGTTCGGCGCTATACAAATTAAATATTTATATGCATGCTCGTGGACCTTCACCCTCTAAATAAGATTGATGCACTTTGTACGTAGCGTTAAACACTGTATGCTACCCTCTCGTGGCTGAAGACAAGTAGTGCATTTGCAACGGAAATTAACAGAAATTTAACAAACAAATTAACGGAATTTTATTATTATTATTATTATTATTATATGTTAAAACAATATACCATTCTTTATCGGTCAAAGAGTAGTATTCATGTCTATGTATTCAACATTAAAAACTGTTCCCTGGTATATTGGTACCATAGAACAGGGGTTCTCCGTCCTGGGGTACTCCCGTTGATACAGGGTTTTGTTTCAGCCAGTTTCAGGTTTTAATTGAACCTTAATTTCAATAAAACATTATTGACTTTTTCTGTAATCACTGTGTCACTCCAGAAATTCTCAACAGGCTTTATTTATTTTTAATAAGGAATTTTAAAAGACTTACTTGCTTCTTAATAGTTTTTAAGTTATGGTGTGTTTTCGAACTTTTAATCAATTTTTTGTTAATAATCCCTTAAGTCACTGCTCCTACATAAACATTCTTTCTCATTAGCACCTGTTTATGTTGTTCATTAATTATTACAATTTGAATATTATTAATGATTACTGGTTTCAACTAAACACCATGCCTAATTACTCACACATTTCATGCTCTCATTCTGCAGTTAGAGGAACATTGTAATAAGTGATTTATTTTTTATTTTATAATTTAATGTTTCATTTTATTTTTAAAGTAAAACTGAAACATATAAATACATTCATAAATAAATAAATGCAAAATTAAAAATATAATTCAAACTATATTTTACAATATAGTTCAACTATTCATACTGATGTATTCTCTCTGCAAAATATATTGCTGGAAACGTTCCCCTTTATCCTTTTCTAATAGGTAGAAATTCCTCTGTGCCAATCTTCATCCACTCTTCATGGTAATAGTGTAAATAGTGGTATTACTTTGAGCTACTAGCAGTTTCTAGCTAGTTACAGTGACTGATCCTCTCAGCATTTGTAAACCAGGCACTGGATGACCTGAAGGGGGGGGGGTTAGAGAAAGAGAGAGAGAGAGAGAGAGAGAGATAGAGAGATAGAGAGAGAGAGAGAAGAAACTCAATGAGAGAGAGGGTGAGTGAGATGATGAGAATCAGAGAGGGTCTGTGTGTATGTGTGAGAGAGAGAGAGAGAGAGAGAGAGAGAGAGGGGGAATGAAGCAAGCGTATTTATCCTCCAATAGCAACTTGGCCGAGTGCCTCTGAGATGCATTCTTAACGTCCCACAGGCAGGACCGTCCCAGAGCGGAAGAACCACAGCGAGTCGGACTGGCTGAATACATCTGTGCTCGCCACAGTTCTGGGACTGCACCTTGCTACAGGAATCCCCATCTCTTCCTCTGTCACAGGAGAAGTTTCCTGCCTGCTGCCACACGATGTCAGACTGCGAGGGTCTCCCTATGGGTGAGTGCCCCAATACCCTGTCCTAGGCCGGTGTACTACCTATGCCGCTGAGTCATTCTGCAATGGTTTAGATGTAACTAAAGGCTCTTTTGCCATATTTGGAGGACTTATGGAGCTACTGAAAGGCGGAGTAAGTGCTGTGAGATCAGTGGGTATAACATGATATCATAATGAGTAAGAGACTGGGGAGGGACGGGACGGGGGTGGGGGTTGCTGTCTTTGAAAAGTGAAACCAAATAGCATAGTGTAGCGTTACACCGTGCCCTCTAACATAATGCTGTGTGTGTGTGAGATCACCAGTGCTTCAGTGCACACAGACATTTACAGGCGCATGTGACCGTCCACTGTGGATGACCTGATGCTTCGGCCAAGGATTAGTGAGAGCTGATTTTGAAATTAACACTGAGGCGTTTGTGCTGTAAGAGCGCCCGCACGTGTTGGATATATATTTCTGCAATAGGAAACTGTCACTGGGTAGTGCTAACCATAGAGGAAGATTCAGAGAGAAATGAGAGTTAGCAGCCTTGGAACACAGGGAAATGGATATAAATAGCCACCCCCTCCCCCCCACACACACATCCACATGCCCCCCCACCTAGTGGGAGAGTCCCGTCATGGACTGCATGTTTACTGTCCAGCCCTCTTGGGCCTGGAGGCTGTGATGTTTGTTATTGGGCCAGAGCTGGGTGGTTATGGGTCTTTTCAGAGTTCACAACAATTGTGTAGAAGTTTCGGGTACTACATAAATCCCCATTCTCCTTTTCCTGTACCTAACTGTATGCTATTCAGGCTGACTTATCAGAATCTCCTGTGTGTTCTCGTATCCGCAAATCCTATTATCCCGAGAGACAGGAAATAATCAGGACAGGGCTAAGACACGCAGTCTTCTTTCTGCATGGCTCATAGCTGGAAGAGTCTTCAAACAGTTAAAAGGATAGCTTTTAAGTATCACAGAACATCTCATCTGCTTCCCGTAAAGAAGTCCATGGAAGTATGTCTCTGTGAAGGTCAGACGTACTGCAGCAAGCAAAGCTCCGAAGATCAGAAGTAACTTGGCAGCTTTCATTCACCATGCTTATGGACTCTGACCGACCGTGCCGGGTCCAACGTAAGTAATGTACACTGCACCACCGGCCTGCCTCATCAATCAACGGGGGGGGGGTATGGTTTGGACGTGCTCCAGATGGGATTTGCTGCTCCCTGACGTCATACTGCAGTGCAGTGCAGATGTGTTCTCCCATTAGGACAGAAGGAGTACAGCAGGAGAACAGCAGCAGGGGCACAGTAAGGGCACAGCAGGAGAATAACAGCATGGGGAGAGCAGGAGGAGAATAGCAGGAGGGGGACAGCAGGAGGGAGATCGTAAGGATACAGCAGGAGGATAAGAGCATGGGGAGAGTAGGAGAAGAACAGCAGGAGGGTGGCAGCAAGGGAACAGCAGGAGGGCAACAGCATAGGGAGAGAAGGAGGAGAACAGAGGGAGGATAACAGCATGAGAACAGCAGGAGGGGAACAGTAAGGGAACAGCAGGAGGGGGACACCATGGGGAGAGCAGGAAGAGAACAGTAGGAACGGGATAGTGAGAGAACGGCAGGAGGGGGTCAGTACAGGAACAGCAGGATGGGGATACCATGGGAAGAGCAGGAGGAGAAAAGCAGGAGGAGAACAACATAGGAACAGCAGGAGGAGGACAGCAGGAGGAGGACAGCAGAAGAGAGAAAGCAGGAGGACAATAGGAGAAGTGTAGGATAGCAGGACAGAGAACAACATAGGAACAGCAGAAAGAAAGCAGCAGGGAAACAGCAGGAGGGGAACTGTAGAAGAACAGTAGGAGGGCTATAGGAGGTCAGCAGGAGGACTGTAGGAGGCTAACAGCAAAAAGGAGCTGGCTCTGATACAGACTGGTCCTGCCGCTGGTCCTACATGCTGGATAGCAGCTGTAGTGTGTAGCACGTGGACCAGACTGGGCATGATCAACTTGCAGGGCATTCATTCTTAAAATGAAGAGTATTTTCAGCCTCCCTGTTCACAGATATCAAGACAGGCTACACAGGATTTGAAATGTAAACAAACATCTTAGAAACGTTATTTAGGTTTATTGTTATTTGTGTAAGTAGGCTGTGACTCAAGTACTGGTGGGAGATGAGTGATCTTGGCCTAAATGTCAGTACACCATTGGCACTGGTGGGAGATGAGTGATCTTGGCCTAAATGTCAGTACACCATTGGCACTGGTGGGAGATGAGTGATCTTGGCCTAAATGTCAGTACACCATTGGCACTGGTGGAGGGAGCTTGTTGAACATACTGTTGATTTGTGGAGACTATAAGGTAGATCCTTACTCTAAGGCAGGGCCAGGAAACATTTTTTCTAGTGTAGCTACAGTAAGAGATGCTGAACAATAGATTTCAGAGTGTTGTGATGATCTGTCGGTTATTACTTTAAACATGGGATGGTCATGGCTTAAATATCAAATAAATTCTCAGAACTACCTTTATAGAATTTTCAATTCATACATGTAGATGTTTATGTACACAAACACGTGTTCATTGAGTTCCTTCCCTTGAGCTGTGTGTTATTTGTAGTAAGTGTTTGCGATTATAGGGACAGTCTTACACATTACGTATGCTTGGTCATATAGATCATGCAATATGTCAGGTTTCACTGTGGACTCACTGAGGCAATGAAAAAAAATTATACACCAAATACAAAGATGTCTCCATTAGGAGGCACTCATAAATCCCATTAATTACCTAAACAAATCTTTTTCACCATTTTACTACTATCCCCACAGAGCCCAGAGGAAATTGTCATGACTGTGGTGTAAACAGATATAGATGCGTTTGCATTTATGACATGTTCTGATAAGTAATTCAGCTTTAGCCCAATACAAAAAAGACAAATTATTTGAAAAATTTAAAACCATCGTAGTTCAGTTTGTGACATGGTTGGGGGGCAAACATTAACTGTGTGCTAAAGCAAACTATTTTCGGTCCAGCTTTTGAGAGCGATGTAATATGATCTATTGAAAGGTCGTTCATCATTCTTCAAAGAAACGAGCCAAAAATTAAGGCCACTACAGAAATCCCAGTCGAGTACTGAATGCCTGGAGAGAAAGTACGTTGTACATGGGAGCCTGAACATGAAGGTTCATTATGGTTAGCCTACATTCTTAGCAGGCCATGTAGGGAGTACAGATGAAGTGTTCATTTCCTCGTAGTGTACGTTTACTCATCCATTATGCTCAAAGGGGTGTTTAAAATAATTTTCTTGGCAGATAATAGCAGTGTGAACAGAGCTTCCAGTAAAACAGGCATAAATACAGACATCTGTGGACATGCTCCATGGACACTAGGACCTCTCAGGCAAGAGTAGTAATAACAGATCATAAATTAGCAAGGACAGTTAAACAGCTAACGAGGATCCAGGATGAAAAGGACAAGAATACTGTTGAAAAGGGTTAGACCTACAGATATGATGTTTATCAACAGGCCCTTTTGTGTACATATCTGGTCTCGCATACCTCAAAAATGGAAAGGCTACTTCACTTCTGCTAAACAACTAATTGGAAGGGGAAAACATTAACACTTCTGTGCAGTGATTACAGTGTGGTGTGTTCATATTGTCAGTTTTAAACACATCAGTGAAAAATTAAGACTTTCACATTCCCATGAAACTGTGGTTATACACAAGGTGGATCTGTGTGTTAGATGTGTATGCCTTTGCAGGGTGTAACAACCCTCTGTTTGTAGCATACTGCTTAAGCACTTGTTTTAAGAAATACTGGTTTCCACATGCATCTCTTTTAAATGCTTAACTTCAAACAGTTAATGCACCCGTTCTTAATTTTGAGGCCTAAATGGTGTCACACAAAAATTTATTGTCTGTTGGTACCTTACTATAATCCTGGTGAACTAAGGAACCGAATGTAATTGGCTCTTGTCTGTGACTTTTTTCCCTATCAGATGACTGTATCCAACCTGCAATCAGTCCACTTTGGAGCTCAGTCTACGGGGGGCAGCTGTGATTAAATCACCTGTAGGTTAATTCCATTAACAGGCACACTGCTGAGGGCAGGACTCTACCAAATTGTTCTAATGCTATTCATTAACAGCAGTCGCACCGTGGGGCTGAGTAATAATGAACCTTCACTGGGCAGGAGACGGCCTGAACTTCATCTGCTGCTGCCTTATTAAAACCTAGAGCAGCAGTCTGGTGGTTGCTGATATTTAATTATAAACTTGTATGTCAGCACATGGGACCAGCAGCAGTGAAAACATTCAGGCAATGCCTATGTTTAGAAAGTAGTTGTTAGGTTCCTGGTGTATCTTGTTGCTGCTCAGTCTCATTGCTGTTAAATACTTAACTGTAGGCCTTGGGAATGCAGCCTTTCCCAGCATCTCTATAAATCAGTGTGCTCATGTTGTGGCCAGGAAGGGCTGTCTGATACATGATTGGCAGGTTGTCAGCCTGCCTCCCAGCCAGATGCCAGCTTGTTCCAGCTTAGCCGAAGTACTTTATAGGGTGTTAGGGGGCGGAATCTTGTTTGTGCCTCTCTTAGTGACTTACTTTCTACAACTTTTCCTTTTGGAGTTCATCCCAGCAGGGTACACTACCATAAGTGACTTGCACACAATGCGTGTGTGGTCTGACAAATAAGTTGCTCTTTAGTGTAAAAACTGAAGTCACTGGGTGTTTCTGAGGAGACTCCATTCCTGATATTGGTCTGTGCAAATTAAATAACGTGCATTTTGTGTGAAGTGTGGCTCTCCTGACCCTCCTCAGTCCAGTTGAAAGTGAGCCTTTCTCACTTCTCTGCCCGCTGTAGGACTGTGGTTCCTGCATGTGAGGAAATGGACCCTTCTGCAGATTTAAATAGCCCTTGGTTCACTGAAGGGTGCAGGCACAGTCCCACTTCCTGGCCTTCCACACACACACACACACACACACAAAAGGATGCCGTAGGGAGGTGGAGGAGTTGAACTGGTATGCTGTCATAGAGACTGGGGCAGAACACACAGGTTGCAGTGTCCCTGCCGTGCCTGGAGACAGAGCCTTATTTTTAGCTCCCGAGGCTGCATTCAGTTTTGAACACACCAGCAAAACCTTTGGGAAGTATGAGGAAATGGTGTGAGATCTGCTGTGTGGAGAAGAACACAGACACTGAGGGTGGGGCCTTAAGAGGACACTTGCATGCCATGTGTGGTAATGCATGCCTTCAAAATCATAAATTAACAATGAACTGTAAGTCAAGGAGGTAGCCTGGTAACTTATCTTTCCTTTTAAATGAACCAGTGTCATACCTGGTTCTGTTTCTGCTTATTAAATATTTATTCCCTGCCATTTTCTGCAGAAACACAAGTGGATTAACCTTTTGCTTTGTATCTGTTTTGTGACAATTTGGCAAGAGTGAATTTCAATTTTATTGGAAATTTGCAGCACCAGGGAAGAAAATATCCCTCCCCTTTGTATGTTCATTGTACATAAGGGTTAATTGACAGTTGTCTAATTTGTTCATCTATTTAGCAAATTATAGTGTCCACAATGATTTGTCCTACAGTGGCTGTAGAAAAATGGTAAGGTTCTCGTAAAAGGAATAAATTTCAAATTCAACAGAAATAAGTTTAAAGATCTTGGTTAATTGAGTAACCAGTGTCAGAATAAATATCTGACAATTTATATATTGGTTGCTAAGCATCAATACATACAGCACCAAAACTTACACCCATGAAATAATTTAAGTACTTGCTAGTGCCAAGGCTACCTGTCCCCTTTGGTGACCTGTTCCTTTGAAATGTATGAAAATTGTTGACAACTCAGTAATTGCCAGTGCATGCTGGACACAATGTATGCTGGTCACCAACTTTAATTAAACATATCTGATCCAAGAGACCCCATGAAATTGAAAAAAAAAAATGAATTGAGAAAATTTGATAGAATGGGATGGTACTAATAACAAACATGCAAGATTAAAATTGGTTTTTTGCATTGTGCTATCACGAAACTCTCAACATACTGACATTCCGTTTAACGCAGATTCAATACGGGGGAGTGTAAAGGTCGGTAAATTGGACAGAGACGCTTCGACGCTGCCCTTTGCGGTTACTGCTTAAATAATTGACGAGCCTAGATGGCGCTTTTCTGCGGAGTGGTGTTTCAGTCGATCTCTGTCCTCACGTCATCAAATCAGCCGTCCTGCTACAGAAGCCATTTCAGCAGCCACCCTAGGACATTTTTCTTAACCTGTCTGATTTTTTCACGACAGATATGAATAGAATTTGGTGTGTACATCTGCTTATTTGGATGTCATAAATAGTTGTATTACATATTGTTAGAAAGGATACTTATAGACAGTCTTTCTTTTAAATAAAAGGGCTGTTATATATAGCTAAAATTTTGAATTGTCACTTTTTATGCCAGAGGACGAACTAAAATGGATTTTTAGACAAAATTTAGATTGTGTTATTCTTTGTGTCCACTAGATGTCACTGTTTGGCCTATAATTGCTGTTCTATTACTGTATGGATGTTGTAATACAATGTGTTCTGTAGCAAAGCTTTAATGGATTTTTACAGATTCTCTTTAGTTATAAGTAATGCTTTTCATTTAGTTTAAAATCACTTATTTTAAAGTACTTATTTTGATGTTTTGATGATTGAGCTCTGCTTTTTCTTGAAAGGTGCATCATAACTGTATTTCATTGCCTTGTACTGTAACATGTGCAATGGCAATAAAGTTGAATCTAATCCAATCTAATTTAATCTAATCTAATCATAAACTACTGCATTGTTGGTTTATGTGGTGTACAAAATTACCTCTTCAGGCAGTTTCCTGCTCTTATGAAAATGGGACTTTCCTACTTAGGTCATTTTGATCAATAATGAAGAGAGTCACCTTCTTGCTCAGCCAATCACTACTCACCATGTCAGTTTGCCTCTTCCATACCATTTGGAAGTTAGTACGTGATTTCATTTCACTCTCCTCCATTTCCGTAGCATCAGACCGCTATTATTCTGTTCCATTTGTGACCATTAGCAAACACTTCAGTTTCAAGCCAGCACCCCAGATGATATTACAGTGCAAGAAAAAAAACACAAACCCTTACTTTACTAGGGCAGTGTTAATCTTCCCATGTTCAGCGCAGATGAGAGCTTTAGCAAAGGTACCGCATAACTGGGTTTTCAAAGAACAATTTGAAGTATGCTCTCTGTTGGACTGTGGAGCTGGGATTATGTTCCACTCGTTGTACACACACAGGTGCATGTACAGGTGTGTTTAAATGTGCTCCCAAGGTTAAATTTGTGGCCCAATCATGGACCAGCACTGTCCCTCACACTCCAGTGCCTTGAGCTAAGGACATGCCCAGCTGGTGGCATTTCATTCTCTAATCAATATCTCACACTGCAATGTCCCAAGAACAATCGCCCGGGCTCTGAGGACAGATTGGAAAGATCTAAATTAATTTCCTTTAGGGCTGAGGCAGTTTCTCTGAAAAGGCTTGGATTCAGTTTGCCTTGTAGACAGCTTGTAAGTGTGATATGAAAAGAGATGATATTACAGGGACCACAGTCAAACAACCCCATCCGCAGTATCTAAATAAAGCTTCGTTTCCTTGTTTAGTCTTTAGCTTTTCCTGTCACGCTTTATCAGTCTGGCATGCCCAGCTTGTTAACATGGTCTCTTTGAGTTGTGATGTTCAGAGCCCTCGCCCTGCGACCTTCCGGTTCTCGCTTTCCTATTAATTAATCGTGTTGTGAAAAGGTGTCTTAGATGCCAATATAGTGCTTGCAGTCAAATGGTACTCGGTCTAGACCACGTCATGTGCACATGTGCTGCTTTTACAGTTTCATTTCAATTTTAGTGACCACGCCACTGTTTGCACTGCAAAACGGCATTTAGTATTGGTCGGATTTTGGTCGAATCGTCCTTTAAGAAACATGTTATAATGTCAGAGTATCCTGTTTTTTGTAATACACAATTACATTTGTCTAGTTTGTAGTGCAGTGATAACATTTATTTTCACGCTTAGGCCATGTGTTTTTAAAGGACCCGTGTCCAGCTGGACTGTCCTGTGTACACAGCTGTGTGTGTGTTGATACTGTAAGCAGCTCCTGAGAAGAGCTCAGGTGTACATGTGACCGTTAGGTTGTGTGAGTAGGAGCTGTGGGGGCTCTGATTGGCACTGCTTGATGGGGAAGTAGGCCCTTGGCAGCCAACAGCAGCCTGCGTTGACAGTTTCTTGGGGTTCAACTGGAGTGGTTTAGCCAAAACAACGTGGCATGGGTAAGCAGCAGCGGAATGGGGGGGTTACCACTTGATTGTCAAGGATGTAAATATGCAGGCATCGGGTACAGGAAAACATGCTTTACACTGGTGCGTGCCTGCCACAAAGTCTCTGGTTTCGATTAGTCTGACTGCTTAGTGCAATGTGGCGGCCGGTGGAGTTGCAGTTAAGGACATGTATTTTTAACCTGAAAGGTGTCATTACAGAGGAGCTCTGTGTCACCTGCATCGCTTCAGGAAATATACAGCCGTGGAAATGGATGACTACACTGTAAGTCATTGTGGATGAGAACAAGAGGTCAGCAAATCAAGTAAATTCACTGCACGCTTTAAATTGTAAAACACAGTGGGCCCATCGATTAAGGAAATGGACGTCTGTTGACATGGAATTTATCAATAAAAACTTGCCTGTAACGTCAAATGGAAGCTGAATATTTTACAAAGCAATCTATATAAATACAGCCGTGTGAAGGTGCAACAGAAATGTTTGTGTTTGGGTTTGGAGCTGCTGCGCTTGATCTGAGATCAGTCCCCACTCTCTGCCAAATCCTGCCGAGGCTCCACATCTGGTGCTGTTCAGGGAAGCGATGCTAAACCAGCTCATCTGTCTTTAACTACACAGACACTCAGGTGAGAGATATTTTGGGCTGTCCAGTCCTGAATCTCCCTAGGGAACACACACTGAGTGTGCACATGTGACTGTGCACTTGTATGTGCGTGTGTGCAGGCCTGTTAAGAAAATAGGGGAGGGGTGCGTGAATGATAATGTGGTAAAGCTGTTGGCACGTCACAGAGCATGAAGCCACGAACACTGCTCAGAACATGAGCTGAACATTGCCTTTTCAGTCCAGTACCGCCGACGCTGGAGATGTTACTAAGACCCAGGATTAATACGCCTCTGGTTATTTGCTATGACTTCAGTACTGTAATAAGATCTCTATTCTTTTTAACATTCCATTTCTATGTCCAAGCAGACGGGATGATGTCATCTGAGTTCAGACAGTGTGAAGCTTGTCAGCTGGTCCTATTAAAAGCTCTAGTAAGAACAGTGTTGCTTTATAATCATATGGGAAGACATTCTACTATATCGATAGGCTGTGCCTTTTACAGCCAAAAGCTCTTTAAATTTAAGACCTGACACCGAGACAAAGTTAAACTTTACATGCACTGGAGTAATAATTTGCAGTGGAAATATTCATTACCGCACTGGTGTCATAACTGGCTTTTGGTTGCCTTACACACAAGTTCCTCTGCATGTTCTTTACCACTTCACTGACTGATGACACCTTGCGGGGTTCTGACATTTTTCACTTTCTCATTTTCTGAATGTGAAACAGCTTTTGCTTGCAGAGGCCCATGCTTTATCACTTAATGTGAACTAGAAGCTGCTAATGTAACGGAACAGACGTACAGCACGCAGACGATGGGGCTCTCCACTGGGCCCCAGTTCTTATGGCTGGTCGGATGGTGCATAACCACTATGTGAAAGCATCTGAAGGGGTGCGTGACCCCACTCACTCATCGAAATGAGCATCGCTCAGTGCATTCATATCCAGCCAGAACGCCACCGTAGACATCTGAGGGTTTCCTGGACAGAAAGGCGCAGCAGTCCCAGGCCGCAGAGCTACAGAGCTACGTAGTGTGTTGAAACAACAAGGAATTGGGGGGAGGAGGGTGTCTGGGGCCTGTGGAGGAGCTGGGGTCAAGGTCGGGTCTGCAGGCAGCAGGAGGGACTGGAGGGGAAAGTCAGATGAGCCAGACATCAGGACCAGACATCAGGCACTTCAGAGAGTTCAGTCCTCTTTCAATTTATTTTCTGCCTTACAGTACAGTCATTTAAGAACAAGTAAAATGGCTGCTCATGGACAACTGCGGTTCATTTTGAATGGTTTCAACGGGCTAAGTGTGACAACATTTTTAGATAGTCCGAGGCTGCTGACTGGCCGTCTTAGCTTGAGCGTTCTACCCTTACCGAACAGCTTCTCTTTCCTTCTGTGAGGGGCTGCCAGCGATTCTCTGCAATTTGACTTATAAGGCAGTCTGTAGTATCAAAATGCAGACCTCCTACAGGAGCAGTCCTGCGTTCCTGCATGGGGTGTGAGATGGAAACAAACAGAGAAGGATATCTGTGGGGGGGTTACTGACACTGTGCTAGAGTATTCATGCACACAGAACAAAAGCAGGTACATAGATATGAGAGCCACACTAGGAGGTTTGTTAGAGGTGAGATAAACGAATACATGTTAGCTAGGCTGAAACAGTAGGTCTTCAGCATCTATTTAAATACTTAGACCAAGGGTGGCCTTTAAACTGGCTGGCAGACAGTTTTATAAATGTCATGCTGCATAACTGAAGGCTTTGCTTCTCTTAGTTATTTCCAGAAGACCTGCATCCTACAAGTGCATAGCAAATTGTATGCATCAATCAGCTGGGATAATTAGCCTGGAGCCCTGATATTTTAAGTCCTTTAATGTCTTAAAAAATAACCTTTGAAATTCATCCTAAATTTAACCGGAAGCCAATGAAGAACAAGGTGAAAGCAGTCTAATGCAATCTTGTGTAGTATTTATGGTAAAGATTACTCTGAGTTTGCCGTAGGGCAATGTTTGCTCTTGTTTGAGAGAACAGCATTGGAGTAGCCTAATCAGTGGCAGGTAAAGGTTATTAAATTTTAATTTAGTCATGGTTTTCCTGCAACATTTATAACGATATAACGAAAATATTTTCAGTTAGGAGAATTAGGAGTTAACACAGAAATTGAGAGAACAAAACTCGGTTTTAAGAACCGAGGATAGTGTGTCGTTTTGTTTCTGCTTTGTATATTTTATGGTCTAAAAATTCTTTCAGAGTTTTCAATACATTTGTGTTTCATTAGTATTTAAGTATAGAATTCGTGTGATCTTTTTGAATGGAAGAATACAGATGCAGAAACCTTCACATTTCAACTGATGTTGAATGGTGTCTGCTAAATTTTGAGATTGCCTTTATTCTCTTTGGTGTGTCATAATTCACTCCAGTTTACTTTAAAAAGCACAGGTCTTTAAAAGCACCTGAGTTGTGATGTTCCACAGGAGTCACTCCATTCCTGGTGTGAATAACATTCACAGAGAGGTGGATGCCATCCTTGATACTTCCAGCCACAAGATTCCATGCAGGAAATCTTGCAAAGCGCTGGGCCCAAATCCATCAAACGCCTAATAAACAGAAATGCTGGCTTATTGCGCTGAGCTAATCTTCTCAAGACTTAATTTCCACCCTAAAGATGATTTAATTAGTGTTTGCACTGTCTTCATCTGTACTGTGCCACCACTGAACTACATTTCAGAAAGCAGTATTAGTTCTGGCACTTTGATGTTTTACTGGAGCAGTTCAGAATAACTTCCTGAGTTATAGGGTTCTACGTGCCTTTTCACGCTACATTAACCGCTTCCCAGAACTATGAACCTATCACGTCACTCAATACTATAGATTGGCCCCTGGACCCTGCACCATCCATGTGGCTGTCTAGTGTCAATTATGAGATTTGACCCTTGTTTGACTGGCACACATACAGCATCATCATTCTACAGCCTCTTATAAGATGGGGAGATGCTCGTTTGGGGCAGCTCCCTTTGAGCTCTAGGTACGTTAAAGACCATAATCCGGGTGTTAATGACATCACAATCCGGTGCTGGAAAAGGCATGTTGGATGGGCAGAGCAGCTGATGAACGAGAGGTGAGTGGGGAGTTACTCCACCACAGGTGGTCTGGTTGGGTTAGCTCTGTTCACCTAGCTTTCTCAGATGGCAGTGCATCTGTGACAAATCCATGGTGGCACAGATGGTGTCGACAACGTCCGCAGGTGTCGGGAAGCTGATGAAGCCTATTCCTGAAGAGACCTTCTGTAATGCACCTCTGCTTCCTACTGAGGCTGTCTTCTCCATGGGTCAGTGTGCCGATTGGGTCACAGTGAGTGTATGTACATGTATGTGCTGAGGCTGAGCAGAGGAGAAGAGCTTTATTCAAAGTCTGTTGTGTTCTGCAACCGTGGGCTCTGGAAACTGGCTTTAATTTGCATGCGGTGTGACTGTCACCCTCAAATTTCCATTAATACTCAGCCATAAAGGTAGGCGTGTTGTCAGTAAGATTTGTACTGTTGGCACGTCCCGTTTCTTACACTAACATTCACCTGCTGGGCTTCTCCAGACATGTAGAACAGATAACGGAGCTCTTTTTACCACATGCCTCTGGAACAGTTGCAGAGGCTCGTTACAGCGAGTAATCAGTGACGACCAGGAGAAGACCAACGAAGGACGAGGAAAGCCAGGCGTACGTGCCCATGTTATGATGTGGGACATGTGCACATGAGATTAGTGGTACCATTTCAGGTCTTTTCAAGTCAGTTATTGGTATTTGCTATATTTACGGTTCTGCTTATGAAGACAGCACCAGGAAGAGTTATTTATTTATATGACTTTTAAAATTACATCATCTTTGATTAAGTTTAATGCTTTACATTTTTGTCCCTATTAAGGCTTTGTGTTTTTGAGGAAATTTAAGAGTGTGAGGTTTAAACATTACAGTCTTGGAAGCTATTCCATCTGTTATATTGTATTGCTTCACGTCTGGTTAGTTAAAAGGAGGGGAAAGTTGATATCAAACTGAGGGAAAAAAATCAGCTGAATTCTGCACTTTTTCCTGTTATGCAGTCACTTCGTATTACGTTTGTGGCGTTAGTCATAGCTGAGAGCAATAAATTTACCGTGGGGATTTTTCAGATTAAAATTTGGTTGTTTCTGTATCCTTCTCATTGTATGAGATGAAAACAGACACCTTGTTAGTAGACCTGAGCTTAATGGGACAGTGCCTAATATTGGGCCGTTGTGCTGTGTGAAGGATCTGCTTACGCAGATCAGTAAAGGCAAACTGATGGGGGGGAAAATTAGGTGGAGACAGGTGGGTTGGGAGCAGAAGAGGAAGACAACCAGATTTAAGGTTAATAACGCAAATGTTGAACTAGACTGTAGATGTTGATTACTGAGCACAAGACTTGCACATAAGAAGGTTTATGTTTGCCAAGGTTGTACAGGCAGGCAATGCATCTGTGAACACTAGGCTAATAAACTTTGCAGATGGAACAAAGAACTTGGATAGACTTCCATAGCAGCTGTTTTGCGATTGCTTTGTCATTACGTTCTCCATGTCTTTTGAGTGCACTGCTTTACAAAGTATGGAACATTGCAGTGCAAGTACAAAGCATTATGAGCAATATCCAGTGCTTGTCAACAGGAATGACATGTGCAAACCCAAGGGTACATTCTGCCTCAACACTTAAATAAATCAGCCTGCTTCCCAGATTGATGGCTTATTGCTGGTCTTATTTCCCAACTCCTCTGACTTTTACAACCTCTTGGTTTTTGCAATGGCCAAACAAGTTTCCCTTCCAAAAAACACTCCTACAATATTACTGCTGCTCCGCTCACTCAGTGTTTGTTGATTGCAAGATTGTAGGCACTATTTTACCAATTTGAAAGAAATTCCTGCTTATGTATCTGAAGGTTTCATTTGTTTTTTTTTTTCTGGCTTCCTTTTCTTTAAGACTGAAGGTCATTTTATTTTCCAACACCGATATCCATAGTGACAAAATGTTCTTGTTAGTTTTTTTTCCCCCAGGGACAGTGACTGTTGCCAAGCAACATCCACAACAAATAATTCGCCCTTGAAGCAAGATTATCTAAGATCCATGACTAGTGAGCCTGGTTTTGAATTTAGAAAAACTGTGCATTCTAGTAAAAATGATATACATTTGCATGAACTGGAATACTCTTCCAACCTGTTGCATTTATGGAGAGTTTTGTAAATTGGTGTTTTCTGCTTTTGTATTTTTCTGCAGTTATGAAAAAACACTGTATGTAATATTAAAGTAAGCAAGTAAATGGTAACCAGGAGCATAATATAAGGTTTCCATACATGTGAAGTCAAATAAACTGGGGTGTTCCAGAAGCCTTGGAGCACATGGATCAATCCAATGCAGAGGGTTACTCTTGACCACCTGTGGACGTTTTTGCCAGAGGTCTTGCCCCAGCAAATCTGTTTTGTACACGGTTCCTCCATTTCCCATCAAGGCTGGATGTGCTGAGATCAGTGGCCTTGAGCGGCCCTGTTCAGCGTGATTACTGCTGAGCTTGGAGGAGGGGCAGGAAGCTCTGTGATTGGCTAGCCTCTCCCAAGACTCTAATAGGAGAAGATCTGCCGACAGTCTTACGGGAGGAAAAACCAATAATGTGGAAGCCTGTTCAAATCCTCATTTTCATTACGTTAGCTTTACTCTAATATTAGATAGTGGAGAGCTATTGGAGAGCTAATTGCTTTAGATTAATGAATTGATGCTGCATGCATGTAGGTGTAGTTTAGCTTCTCAGTCTCAGTCTGGATAAACATTCACCAAGTTCTACATACTAACAGTTTTTCCTCTTTTTTGTCCTCCATGAGCCTTAAGAAGCTGTAGGTTTTGCCAGTCACAGTCCTTAAAGAGATTATATAAATCCTCCGTGCATTCAAGCCTTCCTGCCCACTTGATGCTAAATGCTAGTGGTGAAAGCTCGCAGGCAATGGTTCTAAACTGTTGTGTCTGCTAGCTGCTTTCAGTTTCTGTGCCCGTTAAGCCAATGGAAGAGGCTGCTGAGTGTGAGTGATTGGCACATGAGGTTGTCAGTGGTCATGGTAGCACGTAGAGGCTAGACTCTCTACCCCAGTTGTATCTTAAAATCATGAAAGGATCTCTCCCCCTGGAACGGTGGCTGAAGGCTGCCGACAACCAATCTCTAATTTTTCCTGAATGTTTTCTTCTGAATTCACACCAGCAGATGCCCTGCAGGGTCTCACAGACATCACTGAGCCTTTCGGTATCTCTCTACGTCTCTCTTTCTCTGTTCTGTAGGTTAGATTATTACGGAGCAAGGGGGGCACAGTCTCAAATTAGGAATGCTATTTCTTTTGCTGACCTGCTCCCACAGCAGGTCCCACTCAGCTGTCCAGAGTGTGATATGGGGGGGGCATTTATTTTATCACCTAACACCAGTCATCCTGCAGTGTATGTTATCGACAAGCATAGCAAGGCCATCTCACTGGGGTTTGCTTTTATTTGGTTTCCACCTTGCATTTTCTGTACCAGCACAGGTGTTTCCTTTGCTTGCTGGGTGATGCAGTACAAATTCACTGGTAATGGTGCGGCAGAGGAGAAGGAAGTTAATCCTCTTAACGGGATGCCGCTGGACTAGAGTGTGCCTTAACTCTCCCACCTCTCCTAGACCTGTCCTGATGTACAGTGATCCTCTGCTCCTAGTCTCAGCAAGCATGGAACATTTTGAATGTCTGAATTTAGACAGTAGCACAATTTGCTGAGAATGGAGTAATATATTTTGTTGTTTTTTCTCATTGTGATCCACTAACTGATGCTTTGACATCTGCCTGGCAACGCTGCTGGTGAGCCATGTTTACACTGGAGTACAGGAAGCCAGCCAGGGACCATTCCCAACAATACCAGAAGGGGCGTGGTCCTCATAGTGCCTGTTCTCTTCACCCCAACCCCTTCCTCTTGTGGCTGTTATTTTTCCCAGTAGGGATGCATTGGAAATTTGGTCAGATAATATGTTTTTCAGTGCTTATTTAAAAGTCAGTAAATTGCTATAAGAGACAAGCTGAACCAATTTGATTTAACTTGTGGTGTACAAGTCCGGTTTATATGAAATTGGAGCAGTTCATTGTAACACAGCATCATTATAAAATTTGCCAAAGTGCTTAGAATTTGCATCTTTGTTTCCTTTCTTTGTCGAGAAAGCCTCAAAGCGGCATGAGAGCATCAGTAGCAGTTTTACTTTTATTAGTTGGTAACCTAAGCTAGCACCCGTGTGAAGCGGACAAAAAATCTGTTCGTTTTAAAAACGATCTGCAACAAATGGTGAACGAGGACATTTTGAAAGTGCAACACTGACAAATGTGATTTTGGATTTTGTGTCTTGATTCACAGAGAAGTGCGACATAAATTGGCAGGGCGGGTCAAGTCTGCTCAAAACGTCATCTGGTCCAAAGCAACATGAAGCAGGTAGCTGGAAGCAGATATTAAAAGATATTTAATGCAGCTGCCACACAGGTGTGTGCTGTCTGAGGTAACAGTTGAAGACGTTTTATTTTCATACTGGGAAAAGGAAGTGGTTTGTCATTTGCATGATTTGACTTGTAAAGTCTAGTGTTTGCTGAAACTGTGAGTAAAGTTGGGACTAATCCATTATGAATGAGACATTTTGTACAGGACACTGTTGTGGTATGTAACAGTGTTCACAATGATCTGGCTGTTGTGTCCATATTTAAGTAGAAACATCTGAACAGTCAGGATCAAAACAAATTAAAAGTATTCACTGACATAAATGGTTCATTTAAATTAACATAATGCAGGAGGTGTCTTTACATCCACCTCCAAGAACAGTTTACACCTCACAGTTACACATCCACCCACAGTGACACATCCACCCACGGGGACACTTTATACCTCACAGTTACACATCCACCCACAGGGACACTTTACACCTCACAGTTACACATCCACCCACAGGGACACTTTACACCTCACAGTTACACATCCACCCATGGGGACACTTTACACCTCACAGTGACACATCCACCCACGGGGACACTTTACACCTCACAGTGACACATCCACCCACGGGGACACTTTACACCTCACAGTTA
>JABJVR010001040.1:0-19913 GCA_025773905.1 Chitala chitala
TTTTTGTCATTAAATAAACACAAAAAATTAAATTTTTTATTGCTTAAAAATCTTTATGAAAGTTTGCCAATGTGGTGTAAGGAGGTCAGGAGAACCTACTAAATACTTATCAGTTTTAGTGAGTTTTGCTTAGTAACTCAGTAGTTTTATGTCCTGTTTTTACATTCATTTTTAATGTTTATATCAGTATAAACAAAACCAACCCTTTGAGAAATTCCGTTTGACATCTAGTGTCTCAGGTGTATTGTAGTAGGTTTGGTGTGGAGATAAGCACTAAAATACTTCTTTCTCTTTCAGGGTGGATTGAAAGTTGAAAATCCAGATAAAGTAAAGGTTTGTCATTAAATTTTAAATATTAAACATAAGGGTTGTTAGAATTTCAGGTCAGAATTAATATTTAGTTGGGTTGATTTTGTTTTAAATATGCTGTCTGGCCAAAAAAATGTGTTCCTCTTGCCAAGATTAATCGGGCTTAAGTTGTGAAAGAGGGGTTCAAGGAGCATAAGGAATCTCTTACAAACATGAAGTGGCCACCACAGAGTCCTGACCTTAACCTCCTTGGAAGACTTTAGGATGTGCTGGAGAGGACTTTAGAGAGTGGCTCAACTCTCTTTTCATCAGTATAAGATTTTAGTACACATGACTTTTTTGCCAGCATTGTATGTTTTACTGTTATAATACAAACAGATACATGGGACAACTTGTGGTGGAAAATTTATTATTGACAAGTTAGAGACTTAGAGAAATCATATACTGAACTAAGAATCGTATGTTAATAGTTTGGTCCTGGTCATTTTTCATGAATTAATGAACAGAACAGCAGAGTTTGTTCTTAAACTAATTTTTGAAAAGCAGTGACAGCAGACTATGGTGACTGATTCTTCTGTTTGTCTTTTGGCCTTTGGCTTGCCTGGGTCAGGCATTGGTGTTTGAGCACCCAGGTTTTGAAGGACCATCTGTGGAGTTGGAGGGGGATGTTTTCAGCTTTGCGCAGGTGGGGGAGACAGCAGGGAATGGCAATGACAGTGGAGATACAAGCAGCTCAACCTCAAAGGGGAAAAAGCCTGGGTCTGTGGGCTCAGTGAAAATTTTTGGTGGACTGTGAGTGTTCATGATAAGATTCATCAGTTCTTTGTACTCTGTGGGCTTGTTTCTTATATAAATACAGACTAATCTTGGATCTGGCTAAACTGGTTTTCTGATCACCCATATTTATTTATTCGACAGCTGGGTTGGCTATGAGCACCCTGGGTTTGAGGGTCGACAGTACATACTGGAAGAGGGAGAGTATGTTGACTGGAAGGACTGGGGAGGACATCAAGTCAAACTACTTTCATTACGACCTGTAGTAGCTGTAAGTACCACCTGCCTCAATCAGCGTGACACTGTGCTAGCTGTAAGTACCACCTGCCTCAATCAGTGTGACACTGTGCTAGCTGTAAGTATCATTGGCATCAGTTAAAGTGACTCTATTGGATATACATACCACCTGCATCAATAAAAGTGACTCCATACTAGTTGTTAGTACCATATGCCTCAGTTAAAGTCACCCTGTGGTAATTATTGGTACCCTATGTCTTAATCAGTGACCCTGTACTAATAGTAACTAGTACTGAACCTAGTGACTGTGTACTAGTTTTAACTACCACCATTCCTGCAGTGATCTTGTGCTAGTCACATGTACCAGTTAGAACAAGCTGACATGTCTAGCAGATTCTGTGAAAATTCTGTGCTAACCACAACTATTTTGTAGTAGGGATAGGAATATAAAGCGATTCCTACAGTATTGGAAAAGTTGCTACTATATGCAGTCAGTCTAAAAGTGACACCCCCTTGCACCCCAACATGGCAACGATAGGATTGGGTACCAAAGGTTCTTACTGAGGTGCAAGAAGATAGGAATAGATGAAGTTTTATGCATGTGTCACTCTTCACGTCCTGCCTTACAGTGGTTACACTGATTCTCCTGGATATGTCTGACGTGTGGTGTTGTTTTAATTCAGTCACTTCATCTGTAGGACATACTCCATAATGAGATAGAACTGAGGCTTGGGACATTGATCACTGATATCTTGCTGTCTGTTTCAGGACTTCCTTTCCCCACATGTGAGGCTATACAGTGAGAGGGACTTTGATTCGAGAGGGATCAGTGTGGACTTTGTGGATGCTGTCATCAGCATTGAGGACACAGGAGTGAAGGCACAGTCCATAGAGGTCCTTGGAGGCGTGTAAGTGGGCACTTCTGGCAACAGCCTTTGTATTCACCTGATGTGCCCATTTTCTTAGTCACTGACCTCAGGACTGTGTGGTAAATTAATGGCTGGACATGTTACCATAGTATCCAACATCACGCATTTCAGATCTCTGTTTGGTAGGTTCAGACTTGTTGATTCCCATAGCCTCGGCACTAATCTCAACTATTCACCCTGGTGACTCACATGCATAGAGTCAGAAAGCCAGGAAGCATGAATGGTGGAATACAGCTATGCTAAAACCAGTTACATAATTATTCTAGTCTAAGGATGGACTAAGTGGTGAGAATGTTTGACCCAAGGAGTCTAAGCTGAAGAAAGCCTGCTCTTATCTCTGAAGGTGGGTGGCGTATGAGAAACCAGGCTTTTGTGGACAGACATACATTCTGGAAAAAGGCCTTTATGGAAAGCCAGAAGACTGGGGAGCCCAGAACACAAGAATCTCTTGTATACTGCCTGTGGTCCCGGTATATATGTTCATGTGGTTAATATACATGTGTAATGCTCTAGGTACACTATTATTTCATTGTAAACCACACTGCTCACTTTGTCAAACACACAGTGTATCACAACTTTTTCAGGCACTGACGCTTAAAGAAGATTAAAGATCTTGAGTGTATTTAATAATTACTTTGTTAAAACACAAATGTATGTATTATAAATGTCAAAATGTACCTAAATCCCAAACCAACTATTGTATGTAAATAACATCTTATTGTTGTCAGGTAGATCATAAACACGTTTGAGGCAGATATTCTAATTATATTTAATTCACTAATTTTCTTTATTCCTTTTATTTTAGGATAGACTGGGTAACATAGCCACATATAAGGTTGGTAATATCGCATGTAAAAATGCAAGGAGAGAATTTCCTGTTCTCATGGCCATGTCACATGTTTTTGCTGACATGTAACTTCTTGTTAGTATTTTAATTTTAATTCCAGTCACTCCCTTCCCTGCAGAAATTGCCTGTAAGCTAGTGTCACGTTGCCTCTTTCAGATTCAGCTCTTCTCTCAGCCTGATTTCAAAGGTGCCATCATGCTGCTTGAAGACAGTGTTTCTGTGTTGCCCACCGGGTTTATTCTGGGCTCCTGTAGAGTTCTGTCCGGCAGGTGTGTTACACAAAACATCTGGTGACTTTGTTCCACACCCGCTCAGCATGCTTTCTCACTCACTTCTCAGTTTGAATATCTGAGCTCATTCAGTGACATCCTCATTCATTCCTCGGTTTTAAAACTGGTCAGTATATTTCCAAGTATCAAATAAGTAAAAAATGAAACATTGTGATTTTAAACTTACTTTCATTTTGTTTTGACAATCAGAACAGTGGATTTGGTTGCTTTCCTGTTTTTTGCAAGGGAGATTACAGTTAATGCTTGAGGTTTGATCTGCCTCTGTGTGTCATTTTATGGTCAGTTATTATTATTTAGCAATTTATCCCCCCCCTCTCAGCTGGCTTGGGTTCGAAGGTCCAGGCTTCACTGACCAGATGCATGTGCTAGAGGTGGGTGATTATGCCAACCTGAACACCTCGTTCTCCTCCTTCCAGGAGATAGGCTTGGTGAGTATTGGTCAAGTGTCTCCTCACATGTCAGCCTGTAGGAGGCAACACCTCCTACTTGTCCTGTTACTCTTTCTTAAGGTACTTTTAAACACACTTTGCAGGTTCAGCTGTAATATTGTAGATACAGCTCTCACTCAGCTGGTACACAAAACCATATGACAGGACATAACAGAAATAGCATCACGTGATTTTTTTTTTTACTATAATGTTCGAATAGCAAGGTCTTTGGGTAGTCAGTTGACTGTGGTACCCTAGTGCAGTTTTCCTTTTCAGGGAACTTCCTGTTTGAAAATTCCAATTAAGTGTAAGCAAATTCACAGTAAGAATAAATTAAAAGCAATTGTACAGCACCTGATCACAAATTACTAAATGGATGAAGGAAAAAATGACAAGGACAATGTAGTCCAGACCTGGGCATCGTATGGCCTGCAGGCCACATCCGGCCCTTTGCCTGTCCCTGACCAGCCTGTGCTAAGTCATTGGGAAATTAGGAGTTGAACAAAAATAGCGCACTTTACGCAACCTTGCTGCTTTTATTTTGAAGGTGGCAGTTTTTTTTTTTTTTAACGCACATTTTGGCGTGTCTGTGAGCATATGCAAACTCCAGTTAAAAAAAGAAAGGTTGATGCAGAATGTAGAATTTTTCACAAGACGTGGACTTTTTGTTTTTTTTTTAATTTGTTTTGAGTAAACAAAATTATTTGTTTATTCAAGTCAAAGGTAAAGCCGTGTGCTTAGTGTGTGGAGACCAGGTTGCTGTGTTTAAGGATTACAGTTTGAATCACCATTACAATGCGGTGATTAGATTACAAGCAGAACAGCAGCAGTACTTTGTATAAAGTTAATTTAATGCTGGTCTTTGAAATACTACAAAATTCATATTTTATTCAAAATTGTTCTTGTCATTGTTAATTAAATGATTTGATGGTGGCTTTTATATCATGCCAGTTTCATATTTTCATTGCCCAATTGTAATATCTACTCTTACCTGTAGAAGTTTATCTAAACTATACAATTTAAAGCTTTTTTTATAGAGTAATTAAATTAATATTAAGCAGAATTGAGTTATGTGGCCCTCCACAACAGTCCCAGTCTCTTATGTGGCCGCTTGGCAAAATTAATTTCCTACCTCTGATGTAGTGGTATTACCAGCAATTAAGTAACAACACATCGATGCTTTCCTCAGGAACTGTCAGCTCCTTCCATCAGTTTGTTTGCCAAACCCGGGTTCAAGGGCAGGAAGGTGGTTTTCAGGAATGGGACAGCAAACCTACAGCTCGAGGGGTGTTACGGCCAAGTCCAGTCAGTGATTGTGGATGGGGGTCTGTGAGTATTGCACAATGTCCATGGTGAAGTGTCCCATTTGTGGAAATTATGTGTATGATAGTGGTGATGATGATGATGATGATGATGACAGTGATGTCTGTGTTCATGGCTGTTTTTCTGTGTGTACGTGTATTCATCTCAGATGGGTTGCCTATGAGTACAGTAATTTTCGAGGTGGTGAGATTCTGTTGAGACCCAGTCAGATAGGGGACTGGCTCACATTTAGCACCTGGAAAAAACTGGGATCACTGCGCCCTCTGATACAGGTACAAATCGCCCTGTCTGAAGCTGTCCCTTTATTGACACTACTCCAGTATAGATCTTTGGCGCTGTGGTCTTTAGCCGATACCTTTACCGACAAGTTTATGGCTGTGCATTTCATGTACAGACTTCTGTTTGAAAACCGAAGGCTTGTAATATGCTATGTGAACAATAGTGGTAGTGAAGATATAAAAGATAAATGAGCATGTTTTCAGCAGTTTAAACAATTGTAACCAGAATTTATACTTCTGGAATTTAATTTCTCTGTATCATTTATGTAGTAATATATTTATTAATTATTATCCCTGCAAAAAGAGCCATATTTTATATGGGCATTTTTCTTCCCCTACAGAAACCAGTGTACTTCCGTCTGCGGAACAGGGAGACTGGATTATTAATGTCACTCACAGAAGTGCTGGATGACATCACACTGATTAGGATCCGAGCAACAAAAGACACAGAAGGTGCTGAGCAGGTCTGGGTCTACCGGGATGGTCTGCTGCACTGCAAGGTACCAGATTATGTGTTGTAAAGCTGTGTAGTGGTTAAAGGTTATGCAGTCACTGTTTGGTGCTATGTGCACCCTGTGGTGGGTTGGCGCCCCGCCCTGGGTGTCCCCTGCCCTGTGCCCTATGTGCTCTGGGATGGGCTCCAGGCTTCCCCGTGACCCTTGCCAGGAATAAGATGATGGATGGATGGATGGATGTTTGGTGCTATGGGTACCTGAGTTTGTCTGTGTATTTGGCTGGTTATGGATGAGAATATGTATTGAGGGATGCAAGCTGCTGACCTCTGCTTGTCTTGCAGATGGTGGAACAATGTTGCCTGGAGATTTCCGGAAGCATGGCCATGCCAGGCAGCCGCCTTGGTGTATCCTCACAGCCAGGGGAAGAGAATCATTTCTGGAACATCACTGCAGATGGGCTGATTTGTTTCCAGGGGAATCCAGACTTAGTACTGGAGGTCAAAGGTCAGTATTGGAAGGTGTACTTATGGAAGGGGGTGAAATGTCCCATTTTATATACTGCATCTTATCTCCACCTGTTATGTAATATTTTGAGATACACCTGTTTTTGCTATTATATATGTTGCCAAAAGATGTCAGTGTAAAGCAGAAATTGCATGGCTTATAGTATATGTGATTTCATTTGCAAACATTGTATTTTGGACACAAAATTACACATCTGAACTTACTGGGTTGCAGAGAAATACAAAAAACGTATCTAAGTTTGCCTCTATTAAACCCCTTTTCATTTTTGACTGACCGTACTAAAATCGTATTGCGTTATTTTCCTTCCACAGCTATCTGAAAGTGTACTTTTTCATTATTCCGGTTTTAGTCTTGTGTGTTAAATAATAATAATTTAGAGGTATACACTAATTTAACAGGCTTTCATAAAGTAAAAAAATGTAATGTCACAGCAGTAGCTAACTGTAGTATTATTTACAAATATTATTATTTGAATGGTCTCACTGTGTCTCTCATCTGGCAACAAAGGTGGCATGGTGGTGTGGTGGTTAGCACTGTCGCCTTGCACCTCCAGGCCTGGGATTTGGTTCCCACCTTGGGTGTGTGTGCATGGAGTTTGCATGTTCTCCTTGTGCTAGGTGGGTTTTCTCCAGGTTCTCCGGTTTCCTTCCGCAGTCCAAAGACATTACATAAGGGTTAGGTTGATTGGTGTACCCAAATTGCCCGTAGTGTGTGTGTGTGCTCTGCGGTGGGTTGGTGCCCTGTGCCCTATGTGTCCTGGGATGGGCTCCAGGCTTCCCCATGACCACTAAGAGAATGAAGCAGTATAGAAGATGACCGACTATCAAAACCTACATCATCTTCACATTAAACACCATGCCTGCAGTTTGGCAAAGAAATGCACTAGCTAATCACGTCGCTCTGATGTGGTTAAGCACGACTGAGGATGGAGCCAGAGTTGCTTTGGTCTTGCTCCAGAGCAGTGCCTATCTGACACGGTATAGAAATATACAGAAGTCATTTAGAAGCGTAGTGGAAAAACTCTTGAGTAAAGATCAGCATGGCTACTGCGTTGCAGTGGAAAATTGCCATCAGTGAGTGCCAAATTTGCAGATTTGTGTAGGTTTACTCCCTAGCTTTACTCAAGGCACTCATGCAAAATGGCTATTTAAGTAGAGATGAGAATGTCTGCCCTGGGTGGCAGTAGAACAGAGGTCTCCCATATGATAGGTGAGGGTTCTGCCACTAAACCAACAGTGCAGCTCCAAACAGCCAAAAAGTATATAACGGCCTGTCAGTGTTCTTTTTTTGTTTGTTAGTGCCACCATGTGGGTGTTCTGAGAAGTGCATGACAATCATTGAAAAATACTAATAGAAATCATTAGTGAAACTGTCATTGATTCTAATTATGGATATCTTTTTTTCATTATTTACAGGAGGACACCCTCACAACACAGGCCATGTGATTTTAAACACATTTGATGAAAACAAGCCAAACCAAAGATGGTCCCTGGAGATGTTGTGAAGCCATAAAAACACTACAATTAGTGCAGTACGTTTTGTGGTGGAGCCTGTTGTCTAGTAATGGGAACAAACTATTATTACCATTTACTGTGTAGTGCCAGCGGTCACAGCTTACTGACACGGCTCTCAGATAAGGCCCAGTACTCTCTGAAGTAGGTCTGCGATAGGACCATGTGATGATCAGCTCAGCTCTGTGGTAGGGTCCACTGCTTACTGATGCAGCTCTGTGGTAGGGTCCAGTAATGATTTATTAATCATGCTGCTTTTTAATTATCACCATAGTTTGGACTTCTGCTTACTTATGCAGCCCTGGGATGAGACTATATGGTGACGTCTACAGTTCTCATTATACAGCAAGTAAAATATATTGAACTATCTTTATGGACCAATTAACTCCATGGGATTTACTGTGTGTGTGTGTGTATATATATATATATATATATAGTTTTTTTTTTGGGTTTTGATCTAACAATAATATGAGCATTTACACTTTCATCAAATAATAACTTGTATGTAATATGCATGCGTATTAAAATAAGTGAATTGTAAATCACTCAGAGAATGTGTAATGTATTAAGCATCTTGTTTGAGATTAAGGCTGGTTGTGCAGGATGGCTTCTAGGACAGGTTTCTAAGCCCTTTGGGCAAGAACAGCAAACTGAAAATGGATTATAAACTCCAACAGAGCACAGAAAATGCACAGTAGCAGTTATGTGTTCCCAAACAAATAATGTTTTCCACTTGACTCCCTGCTAATCTTTCAGCAGTAAAATGGTTTTCCCATATAGCTGCATAATGCCAGGTCTTTTCACTTCATTAGACAGGAAATATCATGGAACATCACACAAACATCTGAAAGTCCACCAAAAACAACATTTACACTGAGATGTTATTTTTAGCTTTCTGTGATATACTAATATTCTCTGAAGGTAACCTGGATGAGGCCACACTGATCTCATAGAAGGGGAGCACAAGACGGACCATGAAAGGTTTTAGTCCGATGATTGATAACCTCTTGATTGAGCACAGCCTAAGGTGTGATAACATCCTGTTTAAACAGAGCCTGAGGTGTGATAACTTCCTGTTTAAACAGAGCCTGAGGTGTGATAACTTCCTGTTTAAACAGAGCCTGAGGTGTGATAACTTCCTGTTTAAACAGAGCCTGAACTGTGATAGCATCCTGTTCTCTTATTTATGCACCCCACACTGTATCTGTGGTAACATCCTGTTTACACAGGTCTTGTGGTGTGATAATGTCTTAGTTACAGATAATTTGAGTTGTGATAGCATCCTGTTTATACAGAGACTGAGATGTGATAACATCTTAATTCCACACATTCTATAGGTATGAGTTATATACTTGGAAAAGTGCACTCATATACCATATCAGAGTCTTACAACCTTCTCTTCTTGCCACTTATAGTGTCTTTCATCAGTCCATATCTTCAGGGCAAGGTCAGATCCAGATGGGTACTTGGATGGGCTGTGCCCCCCCACATATATTATAAGCCTCCCCAAACCATACACACACCTGTACAAATTACAACAAAAAAACCCAACAAAAAAAATACTTTTTGACAGCAGGAGCAATTGATAGGAAATTGAGAGGTAAATTTGCCCTCTCAACTTTTTCAGTGCATTGTGATTGGCAAGTCATGTAATGATAAACACAACAGAGTTTAAATGCTCTGTCAGTCTTTCTAAAGTGCTCTGACTAGTTATTCAGTTAGCAGCACATCTGTAAGTCCTGCTCTTCTGAATTCTGACTCAGACTGCTCTATGTCATCCACACTTTAATAACACTAGCAAAGGAGAGATTGCCAGTCTTGGTAAGAGTCATATTTGCAATATATTTCTTTTCCATTGTTATTTTCCATACTTATTGTCTTTTTTTAAAGTTACTATATGTTTATTATAGTGGGCTTACCTCATTTGATAATGTTTTCTGGTGGTCTTTTTTGCACGATTGCCTAATTCATCATGTATTCTATTTTAATACAAAAACCACACACTGACTCAGATGTTAATAGTTTAATATCGACAGCTTCCAATTTAGTGGCTGTTCTAAACCGGACATTTTACCAGGTACAACTGCTACCCTGTTCCTTCCTGACAGCTGCACAGCCATGAAAATTAAAAAATAACACCTGTACCACTGTAGCTACCATATATACAAACCACATCTTTTGATTTTAAGATGACATCACAGTCTCATAAAACGTACCCGATGTGTTTTTAGCCAAGGTCCATGCACACAATAACACAATAGGATGTAAAATGAGACAAGATAGCCAAAAATGTTTACCCAAATTAAAATTTAAAAACTGGATTATCATGCTTAGTTGCATTCCTGCTGATCGCACCAATATGCCCCCCTGACATTTTTGACTGCATCCCCAGTCAATGCAGGCTAAATCCAGCCCTGCTTAAGAGCTATTCTATGAAGTGAGGTTACTATTTTTGTGAGGTAAAAGGAGTCTATTGCCATGGTAATTTATGCTGTGCTCCTAACCTGCTTAAAGAAATGTATTTTGTGTAAACATGTTCTACTGTTTGTAGTGCTGAAAACTCAACACACCCTTTTATATAAAAAGTGAGTGTATGGTGGGACAAACTCATTCTTCTTTTGAGGCACAGCTGAATTACAGCAGGCACAGATCAGAACTGACTGGTTTACATGTGATTCAGAGAAGTTTCTCACAAACTCTCATTAAAATCATGCAAAGACAGAAGTGGATCTGTACCCAGAAGCAGAGCAAGCCCATGGGGGCACATGTCAGAAACAAACTGAAAAGCGATGAGGCTGGACTATCCAGCCACACCACCCACACTGCGTGCTTCATTATCAATGAATAGGGTTGTCCGGCCAGCATCGTCATGGAAACAATGGCCCAGACTGAAATGGAATGTCATCTAGTCATTGGCATGCGAGTATGAACCCAGTACAAAGGGCAGGGATTAGCAGCAATGCTGAGGATTGTGGGAGATTACAGACACAGCGTTCATCTGAGCCAAAGTCTGATCCAGACCAAACACATAAACAATGAACTAAGGCAGCCAGCAGCATCTCTCTTGTGTTAGCATATGTACTATACTACACAACATATGTGGCTAACAGAAACAACAGGTACCCTTCGTAGTACAAACACAGGAATAATTCCCCTATTGCTGATGATCATTAGTTGTTGTCAAGTGTTTTCAGAGTACGTGTTCTGTGTCTAGTTTGAAGGAAATTTTCACATGTCATATTGTGTCCTCAGTGTAGTGCTCCACAATTCTCTACCAGAACTGAGCTCCTAAATGTGGTAGCACCATTCCAACATAAGCACTTCCTTGTGGACCAGAAACATTAATCTGTAGCCAAAACATCACTTCCACCTCTTTAAATACCATATTTTGAAATATATTAAATGTGAAAAAGTCAATCAGAGGACTGTGTAGTTTCAGCCCATCCTCCTCTATATCAGTTTCAGTGGGAGTATAATGGCTGATGCCTCAATTATGCCGAATATTAGTCCTGTATGTGACCTAATGGCTATTTGCATACAGTGTCATTAGAGAAAAAGATGATGAAGCCCTGCAGTAATAATAATAGTATAATCAAATTTGTGGTGAAAAGAAAATTGTCTGTTAAAAGCCATGAAAGCCCTGTGTTTGACTTCTTTAGTGTGTGGACAATCTGCAAGGTTAAATCCAATTCAAAATTAACATTAATTAACCCTGTTAACAACTAACAAGAAAAACCACTGCCTGACCATGTCAGGAGACTGGCACTGTGTCAGTGCATTACAGGGCTGAAGAGAGTGGAACATTGGTTCATCCACATTACATCACACGTTCAGTACCAGTGGAGGTGCACTACTTCTTGGCGCCAGCAGATGGCGATTGGTGGCTGCTGCCTCCCAGGTACCACAGGGGCTGTCTGGGATGACTCATGTTTTAGGCAGTCAGTGTGATTCCTGCTGCTACACTGTGGACAATAGGCCTGGCCAGCTTGGTAGGTTTATAGAAACCTGCCATATCAGCTTCCATCCTGTTGTTAAGCTGCCGTCACCCTAACTAAGAACCTCTATACCAATCAGCCATAACATTATGAAGTGAATAACATCGGATTTTCTCATTGCAATGGCACCTGGAAGTGGGTAGGATATATTATGCAGTAAGTGAACATTTTATCCTTGAAGTTGATGTGTTGGAAGCAGAAAAAATGGGTAAGGATTTGAGCGACTTGGACAAGGGCCAAATTGTGATGGCTAGATAACTGGGTCAGAGCAACTCCAAAACTGCAGCTCTTGTGGGATGTTCCTGGTCTGCTGTGGTTAGGACCTACCAAAAGTGGTCTAAGGAAGGAAAACCAGTGAACTGGCAACAGGATAATGGGTGGCCAAGGTTCATTTATGCACGTGGGGAACGAAAGCTGGCCCGTGTAGTTTGATCCAACAGAAGAGCTCAAACTGCTGAAAATGTTAATACTGGTCCCGATAGAAACACACAGTGCATTGCAGTTTGTTGCATATTGGGCTGCGTAGCTGCATACCGGTCAGGGTGGCCATGCTGACCCCTGTCTATTGCTAAAAGCACCTACAATAGGCACATGAGCATCAGAACAGAACTACAGAACAATGGAAGAAGGTGCCCTGGTCTGATGAATTATTTGTTTTACATTGTGTGAATGGCTGGGTGCATGTGCGTTGCTTACCTGAGGAAGAGATGGAAGAGACAGCACCAGGATGCGTTATGGGAAGAAGGCAAACCAGCAGAGGCAGTGTTTTGCTTTTGGCAATGTTCTGCTGGGAAACTTTGGGTCCTGCCATTCATATATATGTTACTTTGACACATACCACTTATCTAAACATTGTTGCTGACCAAGTACACCCCTTCATGGGAACAGTATTCCCTGATGGCAGTAGCCTCTTTCAGCAGGATAATGCGCTCTGCCACACTGAAAAAAATTATTCAAGGATGGTTTGCAGAACACAACAATGAGTTTGAGGTGTTGACCTCAAAATTCTCCAGCTATCAGTCCAATCAAGCATCTGTGGGATGTGCTGGAAAAACAAGTCCGATCCAATTTATGGGATTTACAAGATCTGCTGTTGATGGCATTGTGCCAGATACCACAGCAGACCTTCAGAAGTGTAGTCGAGTCCATGCTTCGATGGGTCAGGGCTGTTTTGGAGGCAAAAGGGGACCTACTCAAAATTAGGCAAGTGGTCACAATGTTATGGATGATGGATGTATGCATGCATGTATATATGTACATATGCATGCAAAACTATTCTAGCGTAGACTTCACTAATATGTCACACTATTTCTGAAACACACATTGAAATAGACAGAACTATTCATCTTGTAAAGACTTTTTTTTTGTTCAAGCAGCTATGTGCTGACACATGGACACACTTTCTAAACCCCTCTGTGTAGCCTGACACCAGAAAATAAACAATATGAACTAGCAGTATGAACAGGTTTGATATGTAATATATTGAATGTCTGGCACTTTCTAGAACATAAAGCGCTCTCTTTTTTCCACCACATGTATGTAGATGTTTACCTTCAGCAGATTTGTAGTACAAAGATAGTTACATGATGGTGTGCTCGGGAAGTAAAACTGTGTGCTGCTCTGTAATCAGGTCAAAGGAAGGAAAATTCTGCTTTCCTTTTTGGAGCTTTATAGGTGCTGTGAAGTCGTCCACCTGAGCACACTGGCTTTATCTCCTCAATGGAGTTTGTGAAGATTGCTTTGTGATTGTCATATCCTAGATGATATACCTAATAGACATACACATGCATGCACACACACACACACACAAACACACACATTCATGAAGCTACAACAAAAGATTTACCTCTAACACCTCAAAGCCTTCGGTGAACCACCATCCAGGTCCAGAGCTTTCATCTTGAAAAAGAGATCACCTCCAGTACTTTCAGTAGAGTGAAAGGCCATTCAGATACTGAACATGAGACAAAAACAGGTCAACTAACAGGCATAACTGAGTGAAAACTTCACTGAGTCTGGTCTCACTACTGGAGAAATAGAATGAAAACGTGAAAGTTTAAACCAATCACAGAGGCACATGTAAGGTCACATGGGCTGTCGAAAAAAATACCACCATCTACTTTCTTTGCTCTGACATCGTTAAGAAAACGTGAGAACATTCTGAAGTCTAAAGCACAGCCTCTGTGCTTGTGATATCCTCCAGAGGAATACTGACAGATTCAGCTCCATTACAAACTTCTTGTCCTGCCTTTGAAAGTCCCCTCCAATATGTAATCATTTCTATTCATAGGCAATCTGAGTAGAGACATATATTAACTCTGAATGACTGACATTTAAATATCCTACTTGAAGCTACAATAGTTATAACTGAAAACCAAACAAGAGACCCACAGTTCATTAATATTGATAAGTACCTGTTGTCAGCACACCTATTTAAAGAAGAACAATGCAGACTGAGACAGTGTTTCCTATGAAGAATGAACACATCCATGCCAGCAGTATAATAAAGTAGTTCTTTGTATTGTGTCTTTACTTCATTCCCGGAATATCAAATGCTCCGGCTTCCAAAAACAGTGCAGTAAAAGCTTCAAGAAGACACCACGGTGATCTCTACTGACACACTGTTAGCAGAGGTAGCAAAGCAAACAAATAAGTTTATTTGCTCTACCAACACAAACTGTTTCTTGAGATGTCCATGACGGTTGCCAGTGAACTCCAATAACTCTCTGCATGGAGAGACACTGTCAAGATCCATACTGTGAAAAGATGCTTATGCAACACACTTGTAGCTATGAAGATAATGAAGACAGCCCTCCTACTGTAAGAACAGATTTCAGCACAAAATTCTCCTTTAGGACTGGTGGAAAATAAATCCACAACATCAACATGAAATAGATCTACCTAAGAACCACAGGACTGCTGACTGTCCCCCCTCCACATCTGACTTCTTAAATTCACTAAATAATCATGAAACTCAGAACTGCGTTAACCACCATTAATGGCGTAGATGAGAATCACAGTCATTTTCCAGAGAAGATTAAAAGATGAAATGATGGCTCTCACGGCCCTGCCTATAAACTGGGCTCTTCATTGGAGCACATCTTTGGAGTCTGCACATGGTACACAGCAAAAACAAATTGGAACAACACAAGAAATTGTGTCAAGGTGATATATTTTCAGCAACAAGATGATGATGCCCTTGTTTTAAAACAATAATACATTTCCTAGATCTGTCTGAGTACATAGAGTTTATGTTTCTGTACATTGTTTTAATTTAGTAACATTATGGATACAACAATAACAAAAATAACAGAACGCTGAACTCTGTGTAATCTGACCCAACACATCCTATTGTTCCAAATATAATCTTCACTCTTTCTTGTTCATTTCCACTCTGGTAATTCCTGCTCACCATGTAGCACACTTCTGTTCTCACTAACACTCTCTCACTCTCTGTTTTTCCTGCTCACCATGTAGCACACTTCTGTTCTCACTAACACTCTCTCACTCTCTCATTGTTTACTCCTTCCATCTCTTTCTCTTTTTTCCTCGCTTTCTCATCTTTGGCCTCTCCCTCAGTCTCTGTTACTCCCTCCAAGCCTTTTGTTTCCATTTCGTCTTTCTTTCTGCATCTTTCACTCACACAGGCCCGTTTATCACTGATAATTACACGAATACAAATACGACTGCAACAACATGAAAACAAATGTCACTCCTCCTAACCACACTGCTCACGCCCTCGCCACATTGTTCATCATTTTCTTCTGATCAGCATTACTCAGTCCAAACTGACCTCCCAAGTATGATGTAAGAGACTAAATTGACACAGCTTCTGTGTGTTTGTGTAGGAAACAGTCAAAATTGATATTTGCTATAAGTCTCTCAACAGTTTAATGACTTTCCTCTGTCAGAGACAGCGCTTATAGCACAATGAAAATATGTAAAATCCAACAGCTCAAAATGATGTGATAATGGTGTACAACAATTGGATATAGAAAGTGGTTTTACTGAATAACTGCATAACACTTTTTTTAAATTGAGTACATAAAACTGGGGATTACATTTCTGTTACAGAAATTAACATGGACATAGCATTAGTGAGTTGGTTTATGTCTAAACTGTGAAGGTCAGTATATCCTATATATACTGTATATATACTTCAACCTTGTACCTACAACCGCATCACAGCCGTGCTGATATTCAACAACAACAGCACTCCCTCTCATGTGATATTGCTTTAATAATGAGTCTTCTGTACTCAGTCATACCTTCATATTCATGTTTTCTCAAGTATAGATGAGCGAGTTTTGCGATTTTTAGAAGCTCTGTCCAACTCAGTGACATCTCACTTCCCAATATGAAGTTTCTCAGATTGAGCAAAGTTAAACCCCAATCTGTTCACAGTATGCAGACCCCCACAGGTGACCTTTAACACACCCTTGGGGGATCAGTAACACGGTATGAATCCTACATTACTATACTGGCTAACCATCTATGAATGCCAGGTGGACTTCTCTAGCCTGTGCTAATCTATGGTAATATGAAACTGCAAACTGCTTTGATGCCTTTGACTAAGGCATGGTAGGGGAGCTGACGGTTTCTGAGGATCTGTGCTCACGTGAGTTTATATCTCAGGTACAATCCCTGAAAAGCATGAAGTACAAAAGGGTGATGAAGACGACATTAGGGTTCTCCTAATGGTGTGCATACTTATAATGAATTAAACATAAAACACCGATTTACCATGTGATGAGTGTACAACAAGGAAGATCTTTATGACTTGCATTGTAGATAAGGAAACACATTACAAACACTCCCAAAAGGAGTTAGGTCTACAATATACAATATCCACCATACAATGGAATAAACTAATTCAGGCTAAGAAAATATATCTAAGGTTTATTATAAATACTACTCTCCTCAATGGTCAAGCAATGGGTATGATGTAAAAAAATGATTTTGTCACATTAAATTGCATAAACACAACCATCAATTTCAAATTGTAATGCAGGTTTTCGTGAATTCACCCATCAGTCTTAAACTGTAACGCAGGTTTCTGCACCGCTTTAATCCTCAAAACGTCAACCAGGTATTAAATGTCTTGTGCTTCAATTTATAAACTTTCTCCTTTTATTTGGCCTAGCATTTGTTAAACGTTTCAGCAATACAAAACTGAAAAATTCACAACATAGAATTCATCATATTTTCAGTGGTAGACCATATGATTCCAAATTTATTATAAAAGACTCAGGTCAAACCCATTTACATAGCAGCTGCACATCAAACATTTCAAAGCCACGAGGAAGTTGAGAAAGAAAGGACAACTGTGCCACAGCTCCAGTCTTGCTGAAACGTAATCATTTTTCAATACCTGTGTGAGTGTGGCCCTCCCATTACATTGTAAATAAGAGATTTAAAGTAATATATAGATTCTCCCGCTTCCTCCCAAATTGAAATCAAACAAAAAGTAAAACACACTGTGCGAGACTGGGCTGCAGGCTCCAAACCTGTATGACCTAATTTTTTTTCCCCTGAATAACCTGTGTAAAACAGGAGTGATGCTGCAGCGTTGCCGATGGAAACGTGGTGAGGGGTGCTATTAAAAATAGCTGTGAGTACAGTTCAAACCTCCACCTACTCTGGCTAAATGGGTGGAAACGTTGCATTTCAGGACAATAGGCTTCGTTCCTTTCCCTTCTCACAGCAAGCTCGAAGGTGAGACGAATCCTGCTTGGGCTTATAGGGTGCTAGTGTGCGGGTAGGGAGTCAACACCAGCCCAGCAGGAAGGTTGCCAGGGTGAAAGAGAGCAGGCAGGTGCAGGCCGTAGGCTGCGGAATGGCTCCGCCTCCGCTGGCGCTGGTCTGGTTCACCCCAGTGCTGTACGTGTTGGTAGCGATTGACGGAGGACTCGCACTCGATGCTGCTGTGGTGTGGTTCAAGAGTGACGCTGAGCTGGTATCGTTCTGGCAGTGGACCTAGGAGCCAGTGAGAAGAGTGCAGATGGGATGTTGTGCAATACATGACTACGTTTTATCTTCACTCTGTGTTTAACTTCAAGTTTTACTTTTGAAGTCAAATGGGTTTCAGCAGAATTTAATCTGACCAAATCACTTCATTTATTTAGTCAAACAGCATTTGAAAACAGTCATTTGCAAGTCCCGTGACCATAAGCATTAGCATACAGTAAGAAATTAAAATTAAAGTCAATTAACCTTATGACGACGTTATTCTTATAACTATCTATCACAAATCTATCTTTACGGTAGCGTTTTCACTCCAGCCATGTAGGATTTTTAGTGGAAACATCACTTGAATAATACCTTTTAATAAATACACGTTCCTCAAGTGTAAAGTTCGTTCGGAAAATTAAAAAGCACCTTTATTAAATAAAAACAGTTTCTGTTTGTTGATTACTGTCAACAATCTGTCCAACATTCCAATACTATAATTTCGCGAATAAATTAAATTCGCGACTTTTGACAATTCGACGAGAATTTAAAACGCATTTAACAGCAGACTAAGCAGTCTAAATACAAACTTACTGTGTATGAAAACATTAGTTCAGCAAAAAAAAAAACCCACAATTTTTAAATTGTCGGATCTGAGACAAAAACAGAAATTCAGAGTATTTCTGGAGCAATATTACTGAAATTTCTGTTTTTCAAGAATACACTTATAAGGAGAAACTAAATTCAAACGCAGCCCTACCTGTGCTGACAAACACATGGCGAATAACAGAACTCCAAAAGAAAACGCAGTCATTTTGTAAATTTTTAGCTGTTTTTAGATACTGAATCCTCTGCGTACCAGTAAGACAAAGATCTCTTCTATACTACGAAGAGGATTGAAGCGGACTGGACCGGGTTTTAACACCGATAGGTATGACGTGACTTAAAGCCCCTCCTTAAACAGAGCCTTCCCCACCCAACTCTAACTCTAAACACGACTTTTTTTCAGAAATTAGAATCACAGACACATGACTACCTTTCATTAGAGTTCGACATATAACAAGCCATGCAACTGTTATATACATTATGCAGTATAAACGGACAGAACCACACACCGTTCTTAATCCAGAAAAATAAATCAATTTAATCAAACGATATATAGAGCCGCAACCTGTATATAAAAACTCTGTATATATGAATCGGCATCAAATGTACCTTACTGTAAATAGACGCTGTTTAATAAGTACTGCAACCGAAAATCTCTCGTGAACTGAGAACAACTGACAGAAACAAATGAACCTTAACGCGAAGTTTTTTTTTATTATTATCAATTATTTATTAGAAATATAAATTATTTTCAGTAACTAAAACATTCAGTACCACAGTTATTGTTATTGGATCATATTTGGACAAAACACATTAAAGCAAGGAATGTCCATTTAAGAGTTTATCAAAAAGTAAAAAACCCAACAAGACACCGCAACAAAAATAACTAAACCACAACACCTCTAAACGGTATGAAATGACAGCAAATAATCCTCTAGGAACAACAGACAGAAGTGAACTGAACGCGCAGTGGACCACTAACAGGTGGAAACACTAGACAAAGACAAACTAGGGAACAAGGGGGCGTGGCCACACAACAAGAACATCATTATTAGTTACCTGTAAAGAGCACTTTTTCGAAAGCCAACAGTTTACCTATGGACATGTGCTTATTTTATTTATGAAAATGACAAGCACAAAATGTGATTTCAGCAAAGGTTAGGGAATAGGACTAGACTGTCCTCTAGTGGAAGTGACACGCTTTGGCATTCTTTCATTTCACTGTAAATTATTTCCTCATTTGTGATCTTCGTTGCTCGAACAGGTAAGATTAAATATACAGCTATTGTACTGCCTTTACTATGTCAAATGTTTTGGTGTTCCCTATTGCAAAACAGATACATATACGCAATTTTTAGCTAACTAAAGTGATACACAATTTAAGTCCAATACTGTTCTAGTCAAAATGGTAAACAAAGTGCTTCGTGAGTTGTAAAAAAAAATTATATATATATGTA
>JABJVR010001041.1:7509-19913 GCA_025773905.1 Chitala chitala
AACAAACACCCTGGTCACACCATCTTTTGTGTTAAAAATAATTAAAAATAATTTGTTTTGTTGTTTTTTTTTTTTTTTTTTTTTTTTTTTTTTTAACCTTTCCTGTTGATTACTTGCCTTTATCATTAACACCCATTCAGTGATTATAATATGTACTTTGGTAGTGTTGAGTTTGATTTTGTTGTATGGTTTGTACCAAAAACTATATGAGGGTTTTTTAAATTTTTTTTTTAAATCTTATACCTTATGCATAAGGATGCCAGATACCATTTTTTTGAGTAAATACTTGAATGTTCACTTTTAGGTACTTGCTAACACTGAGTATCATGCAAATACTTTTAGTGATACTATTGTTTTCAATTATCATAGTGTGATTATTGATTTTGATGACCAGTTTCATTACTCTTGGAATGTTATAAACAAAAAAAATATACTTAATATGTAGGCAGTTAGTTGTAACTCTCTGTTAAAATGTTCAAAAATTTGAATTGAAGTTTAAAAAAAGAAAAAGGTGGACAATGCAAAATTTGACAAATTTGTCATAATGTGGTTACATAACTAGCTTCAAATATCTGGTTTCTGTAACAGGCCTCCAGAAGTACTCTACAGCTAAGAAATGATCCAACAGCAAAGATTTCCAAAAAAGGCCTTTTTAAAATTTTGAGAAATGTCTTGCTTAGTACTCTTAAAAGTTTGCTTGGCTTTCTGGTTCTATAAATATCGTGGTAAATGGATTAGTCACCTCACCAACTTAATGGAGTTATGTGTCCCTGCAGAGATCTCGACAGGCCCAATTATGTTTTCTCACCTGGGAAGCAAAGAATTCATGGCTATTAAGGTATCACTTTCATTTGAGACTTCCATGTTTTGTGCAAAATGGGTTGTTGCAAGAAAATGGTCTGTTAAATGTTTAGGCCCCTCCCCTTTTAACTGTCACCTCTTGTACTTCCTTGTAAGGCTGCATCCGCCTTACCTGCCACCCTGGAAGAGGGAGATGCCATGAGCGATGGAGCCGTGAGTGATGGGGCTGACAGCGACCGTTTCAGTGGCAGCATCTCCAGCTTCCTGGCCAATGAGAAGCTGATGTCTCTGGGCAGTCTGAACAGCGATAGCACAGGTCCATTTACTACTGTATATTTTTACTTCTTGTACAGAGAAGAGTGGTTGACAAAGTAGTGGCCTGGCTGGAAGATGGTTGTGCTTATTTAAATTCTGACAGTGCTGAAAGATATTTTAATTCTTGGTCTTCCCTTGGTTACATTAAATTATCTTGTTCTGATAACTGGGCCAACTGTCTTAATTGCATGAGTTTACATGTTTGTGTGTTCTCAAATGGATAATGTTCATTACACTTCAGTGACTGAAGGTAGTATTTGTATGGTTTTGCCTCAAACATAGAAGTATGGTGTTTTGGTCTTTCTATGCCAGATGATGACGTTGACCTGCTTCAGGATGAAGAGTTGGAAATGTACTTCACCAAGCTGGTTCCCCCTGCGATGCAAAGGGGGCGAGTAGAGGGCCAGGAGATCCCAGCCATGGTAAGGCTGGTATACTTGCGGGCAGTTGGGAAAAAGTCTGTCTGTCTGTCTGTTTTGTCTGGTGTGCCATAACCATGTGTGAACACGATTGTGTGGCATTTTTTTTTCCCCCTTGTAATAAATTACTTCAATGTTAATATAACTTTTAGGCACTGACTGGCAATCAAGAGGCTTTGACATGCCCAAGTTCTACTGAACCTGAAAACAACCGAAACCAGTATCTAGATGACCAGGTAGATCTGGATAGACTATTATTCTTGTTTTTAACCTCTTATGAGAGAAATTTGAGGAGATTTGTACTTAATCATTATATTGACCCGCCTCTAACCCAAGTGAGCATGCTTTGTGTTGGTACCCAGCCTTGTCCCAGCTAACCTGAGCTTCCTTATCTTCAGTCACGGTCACTCATGCTGTATGGGTTCCCCTTGCGCAGGAGGACTTCCAGATGCCGCATGTCCGACTGGCAGCAACAGGAATGGACTCTTGCCCAGCCAGCGATGAGGACACTGAAGATGAGCTGGAGGGCACACGGCGGCTCGGCGCATCCAGGACCAGGCATCTGCTTCCCAGTGCCTCCAGACAGCCAGTCAGTACTCTGGGGTCACAAAAGTGCAGCTTTGCTGGGCTTTAACTCTGAAGCGAAGGATTTAAAGGATTGTTATAGTAGCAGGCAGCATGTTTAACCACCTGGCTGGTTTGTAGTTGTACAGATACCAGCATACTTACTTGAATAGAGGTGCTGCAAGGATAGCCTTCAGGCAAGGTCTTTCTTGAATTGAGTGAATTAGTTATGTGAAGAAATGAATTTGATTTTGAAGTCCATGGGTTAAAAGTTTCAGGTTTATATCTAGTTAATGTGGAGCTTCACAGCAGCTCCGTGGATGGAGTTACTTCACACCTCCAGAACTTTGGGTTTGAACATGAGATGTCATGGTGGGGCTCCTGTATTTTCTCCATTGTCATCCTCTAGCCCACAGCCAAGCTGTTTTGAAAAACTTCCATCATCGTCATCTTCCTTGACTACTTCCTTGTCAAGATCCTTGACCCTGGCGTTTGGTCCTGGGTTTCTTGTCTTGTGCACTTGTCCGTGTGATTTCCTAATATGATATAAGTTTTGTTATAAATCAAACTGTAGGTACTTTTGTTACAGTTAAACAGGAAACCACCACATTTGTCTCTCTATTGGTTCAGCTTGTACCCCAGGGCTACTGTAAGACTTTGCTTTTTGTGCGGAAAGCTTGATCACCTGAGACTGTGTCTGATTGGCTTGTGCGTGTGTTTGCCTCCAGGTGGGAGAGAGCAACCGTCCCGGCTTCAGGCCTGGTCTGGAAGGGGGCAGCTCAGATGATGAGCTCCCTCCTGCTACCCGAAATGGACCTGGCACCTCCAGAATTGAGTTCAGGCGCTCTGCTGAGGGTCAAGTCATTAACTCTCCAGTCACAGGTCACAAATGGTTTTCAGTTTATACCGTTTTATTTATTTATTGTTGAATGGTCCCTAGTGATTTGGATTAAAACTGCTTGGTGTCTCCATCTTGATGTATTTAACTTAAGTTTTAACTCTGGTCTGCCCTCTGGTGGCAGGTGATGGAGGTGGTGGAGGAGATGGGAGCAGTGGTGGCGAGGACCAGGACATGGGTGTTGGAGTGTCTGCTACATCTTCGCTCTCTGGCAGTGCCCAGGCCAATTACGACTTTATGCGTGGCCTGGGCATCGTGGGGGCGAGCAGTGCCAGGGACGATGAGGACGATGGTCCGAGCCAGACCAGTGGACTGGGCCAAAGCGAGGTCCGGTGTCATCTTTTTATGTCCGATTAAATAAATAAAATTTTTTAAATGTATGTATTTTTGTACTGCTCACTGTACTGCTTTTCAGCTAATCACCAATGATTAACATACCATATACATACAGAGTTGGTTCTATATTACTAATCTGAAACAGGTTTTATTTTTTTCTCGAGCCACATTATGCTCTTTGTCATCAATAATAAAATGGTGGTGTTAGCGTTGCTTTTTAAAAAAATTTATTTTTATTTATTTATTTTTTTATTTATGCTTGTGGAATTACTGTCATTATAGGAGCTGCATGTGTCATTGGTGCAGGGGGTCAGAAAAAACTTTGACCCTCTTTTTCCGTTTTGCCATTCAGATGGGTGACCGTGTTGGTCCTGTTGGGACAGGCGAGGTTGGTTCTGCTGACATTGGTCCTGGCATTCACAGGGCCTCTCCAGTGAACTGGAGTATGAGTCTGGATAGACAGGTTGCTTTGGTAAGACCCTTTAATGGCAAATCTTTGTTCTCTGCTGTATGCAGAAAACAAAGCATGCTTGATCCTTAGATTTTTCAGTTGTCTGAGTGGTGTATATAAAGAACCACGTCAGCTGGTTTAATAAACTTGTGTTCTTTTAATGTGCCCTCAGTCGACTTGATTAATTTAAAGCTGTCTGAACTTGTCTTTAGTCCACATGCAGCATGTTGACTATTCTCCTTTGCTAACTGGTGATGTCACAGGAGGCCATGGACAGCACTGAGTCAGCCATTGCAGCTGATGGTCTCTTGGACTCCCTCTACTGGCGGTCTGGCACAGCACAGGGGAGGCTCCATGATGCATCAAGTTCTTCCCTCCTGCAGGGCACCCAGGGCAGCTTCCACCTGTCACAGGTGCTCCCCTCACACAGCGTAGATGAAGAGAGTGCTGGTGTCCTGGGGCACCGTGGGGGTCCCTGTGGGTACTCTGCCCATCTTGAGCCTTTAGACAGCACCAGCGAGGGGGAGGCCTGTGTACCCTCCCTGGAGGCCAAGTACTTCTCCAGATCCTTTCAGGGGGAGGATTCCGAGGATGGAAGGAGCAACAGTCCTGATGACCTGGGTTTGGATTTCCAGCAAGGTTAGGGACCTGTGTTCTTTAACAGACATTTAAACCTGTGACTTTTTTGGATTCTTAAATGGTTTTAAAGGCTTTGATTGGCTTTCAGATGCAAATGGCACTCACAGTGTGGTGTACCAGAATGAAGAGGGGAAGTGGGTGACAGACTTGGCATATTACTCCTCCTTTGAGAAGGAGATAGAATCTCATGGGAAGGATGATGTAGCAGACCAATTTCAGAAGGAAGACTTTGTTTCTGGAAGTAAGTATCACATTGTGTGCTGACCAGACTGAATTTGATGTAACAATTAGGCTCATATTAACAGACTGCTGTTGTATCCAGCTATTTTAAAGTCTAAAATAATCTGTGATTCATTTTGGCAAAACCCATGCAAATATTATGCAAGGGGAAATGACTTTTAAATCAAGGAGAAGAAAGGAAATTGATTAGCTATAGTTGTCTGTGAGACTGGAAGATACGATTGATAAATTATTAACCTCAATATACAGAGTAATTGTATTGTTCATATTGGTTCACTTTTCACCTGTATCGTTTAAAATGCTCCTGTTTTTGCACAGGAAGTGCTGAAGATTGCCGTTTGTTGCTAAAGGCAAAGAACAGGTGTTCTAAGGAGGTACAGGGGAGATTTGCACAGGCAGTGTAATGGTGCTCCTGCATTAGAGCAGTAGTAAGCTGAATTCATTATGAACACTTAAACATCATACTTATTTCTTCCAGATAATGCTTTTGAAAAGATCATAGAAGATCAAGAGGAATTTGAGAAAGAACACCAATTCATGCAGGTTAGCTTGCGTAGATCTGTGGATTTTTTTTTTTTTTTTTTTCCCCCCTCTCCTTTCTTCCCATCAACCGAAAGCTCAAATAGTTTCTTAGTCTGTCTTTATTCTGTCCCCCCCACCTATTTATCCAGGAGGAGCAAATGGTGGCCCAAAACTCCAGCCTGGGTCTTGGAGACACATCGTGGAGGCTGCCCACTAGCAACCATGTCCTGCTGAGAGCATCTCAAGTGTCCTCTGACTTTGAGCGGGGAAGCCAGAGCTACTTGCGGCTGTCTCTGGGAGAGTTTTTTCAGCAGCGCTCCGAGGCCCTTGGTTGCCTTGGAGACAGCGTGGAGGACAGTGTCAAGCGGGTCAGTGCTATAGTGGGAAGCCTTCCCGGTGTTGCGCTGTTTCTGTTGTTCTCTAGCTTTGTGTGTGTGTGTGGGTGGAACAGTCTGGTTTTGATCACTGTCCAATTAATAGCTTTTGATGGTAAGAGCTTTTGAGAAGGTCAAAACTGGCCTAATTTGTTTTGCAATGTCAGAGTCAACTTTATTGTCAGTTCTGCTATATGTACAGGACATACAGAGGATTGAAGTTGCGTGTCTCTTAGTTCCGTGGCGTAACACAGATGCCACATAGCACAAGAGAAGACAAACACCACATAACACAAGATTAAAAAAAAGGAAAGACAAGCACCATGTAACACAGACAGGAGTGGATGGATACCAGATGCAATAGCAGCATGGAAAGTTTTAAAGTGTGTGTGTGGAATTGTAGTGCAACATAGGGTGCACTATTGGATGCGTAGGTTTCTATCTATCAGACTTTGAGTAAAGCGGCTTGTGCATTGTGTGATGGGGGGCTACAGTTCAGTGCATCTGGAGGTAAAGGGCAGAAAGTGGTCACCCTCTCCACTACAGCGCCGTTGATGGTCAGAGGAGGGTGCTGGGTGTGCGCTCTCCCAAAGTCCACAACAATCAGTGATTGAATGTTTTCGCCCAGCCCTCGTTTGGATATGTCATCATGTCTCCTGAAAAGAGGGAGCCCTTCGCTCTCATTCGCCCGTCAGACTTTTCGTCACGAGGAAGCTCCGTCCACGATGACACGCTCCACCTCAGCGACACGAATGGGACCATGAACAGAGGTACGCTGTGACCCTCTCACTTGGGGACCCCTCTGCATGTCAGAGTTGTGGTTGCTTTTGATTTTGGTGACTGATTTTAGTGTGATGTATTAAAATGTATTCCCCTCCTCCCCCAAAATTTATGCTTGTAGAAGATTTGGAGAAGACTCTTGAAGGAGATGAAAAAGCAAATAACGTGCACATGTCTCTGGAAAATATGGAAAAGAGCGTTGAGGTATGCATAGGGTAGTCTATTACTGTGTGGATCCTGACTGTTTTTCAGCTGTTAGCATTTTTTTATTGAAGACCTTCATTATTCCATATTTCAAGCTAGGCCACAGTAAATTGATTGAATGAATGGGAAGTTAGAACCCCCCACTACCCCCCCAACAGGAAACACCAGTTGCTGAGAGTAAGACTGGGCCTGCTGTGAGTGCGGATTCTCCACATGTAAGAGGTACCCCGATGCTGAGTGTCAGCACCATTGCATCTGCCATTGCTGACGCCTCAGTCAGCTCTGACCCGGCCCAGCTTGCCGCCATGATCATCGAGTTGTCCAAGAAGAGCAAAGTCAGGGCCAAGCCCTCTGGAGCAGGGGCAGCAGAGATGGTGACCCCCCCAGCAGCAGAGCGGAACACACTGCTGGAGGCACTACAGATGAGTGTCTCCGCAGGGGAGCTGAGCGCCCTCAACATGGAGAAGTACCTGAGAAAGGCAGAAATTTCGGGCAGCGAGAGCGACCTCTCCATATCTCCTTTCACCTTTGAGCTCCTAGGCTGCCTTGCCAACTCCCACAGGAGGTCGACTCCCCTGCAGCAGGAGGAGTCTGTGGCAGGAACTCCACTTGCAGGACAAGGTTGTGCCCTGCCAATAGGGAATGCTACACCTTCAGCCAGGGTCTTGACTGGTGCCAGGAAAAGTAGCATTCCAAAAGCCAAGGCCCACGCAAGCAGGAAGGTGGCCAGTGTATCCAAGACCACGAGCCTACGGAGTGTGTCACAAGAACTACCCGAGGCTCCTGACGCGTGTGGTATGGAGCCCAGCAGCACAGCCCAAAGTGGCAGCATGAAGTTGGGCACTGTCAGGCCCCAAATGTCCAACCCTGAGACTTCTCTGGCTGCAGGGCCATCCACTGGCCAGCAGGGGGTGGGCTCCAGGCTGAACTCTCCTCTGGCTTCTGTGTCTGGCTGTCAGAGACAGACGAGTGTGGGTCAGGGTAAAGACGGCATGAGTGGAGCTGTTAAACATACGCCAGGCAAGGGTGCTGGACCATCTCACGGCATTGTGGAAAAGCACGTCTGCTTTGCTGGGCAGAGTTCGGACACTACCAGAGAGGTTAAAGAAGGTGAGTTTGCAGGTTTAAAATGTGTACTTAACTATATATGGTACCAACGAAATTATAGAATTAGTCTTTATACAACCCCAATTCCAAAAACACTGGGACATTTTGTAAAATGTAAATAAAAACAAAATGCAATGATTTACAAATCCTTCTTGACATTTATTCAATAGAATACAGCACAGAGAAAACATTTAGTTGAAACTGATCAACTGTATTGCATTTTGCAAAACATTTTTATGAATTTGATTGCTGCAACACGTTTCAAAAAAGTTGGGACGTGGGCATGTTCACCACTGTTCCATCACCTATTCTTTTAACACTGAACACTCAATAAGCATTTAAGAACAGAAGACTCCAGCTGAAGTTTTGAAAGTGGAAAGTTTTGCCATTTTTGCTTGATGTATGTCTTAAGTTGCTTAACAGTTCTGTTGTATGTTATGCTTTATAATATGCCACGCATTTTTAATGGAGGGCAGGTCTGGACTGTAGGGAGACCAATTAAGTACATGTGCTCTTTTACTACGAAGCCACGCTAAGAGATATCGTATGGATGGCTCATTTGTTTCAAAATCTGTGTGTACCTCCTTGCATTAATGGTGCCCTGACGTGTACCAGTTACCCATGCCATGGCCACCAACACACCCCCATACCATCACAGATGCTGGCTTTTGAACTTCTTGTTGGTAAACATCAGGGTGCTCCTTTTCATCTTTTTCGTCTTGTCAGTCTATTTCAGATGAGCTCGGGCCCAGAAAAGTCATTTGCATTTCTGGATGTTTATGTATGGCTTGCGTTTTGCTCTGTAGAGCTTTAGCTTGCGTTTAGACATGTAACGCTGAACTTTGTTTACTGACAAAGGTTTCCAAAAGTTTTCCCAAGCCCATATTGTTATATGTTTTATTGTGTAATGTCGATTTTAAATGCAGTGCCGCTTGTGGGATTGAAGATCATGTTCATTTTGTGTTGGCTTTCATCCTTGGCCTTTAACACACATGGATATTACCATATTCTTTGAATATTTTATTGGTGATATGGAATGTAGCTGTTGATAGAGCTAAATTTCTCACAATTGCATGTTGAGCAACATTATTCTTTTGATTGACTGTTTTCTCATGCAGTTGTGCACATAGGTTCGATCTTCTCCCCATCCTTGATTTTGAAGGATTGAGCCTTTCAAAAATGCCTGTTTCATGACCATAACCTCTTAGCAGTTAACCTGTTTACCAGTGAAATTTCAGTCATTTTCCCCCTCCACAGTTTTCCTGCACTTGTCCCAACTTTTTTGAAACGTGTTGCAGCAACAATCAAAACTCCTAATCATAATCAAACGCAATAGAGTTGATCAGTTTCAGCTTTAAATATGTTTTCTCTGTGCTGTATTCTATTTAATGCATGTCAAGAAGGATTTGTAAATCATTGCATTTTGTTTTTATTTACATTTTACAAAATGTCCCAACTTTTTGGGATTGTATGACCTACAGACATTTTTTAGACCTATGTAAAGCTGAATGCAAGAAATATATTTTGAGGAAGGACAGTTTATTTATTTATTTTTTTTTTTTGAGAGAAATGCTGTCCTAAACAGAACTTGCTTCCTTCTTAGATGGTGTAGAAATGTCCCCCTCAGCACTACCCTGTACTGGTGCTGAGGAGACCAGCTGTACGTTTAGACCTTCCACCTCTCCACTAACGCACTCCTCACCTAGCCAGGCATCCCTTGCCACCACCGATGGGTAAAACGTTTTTATTTATTTTTTTATTTTTTTTTATATGCACACACTAGGTGTGTGATGTCTTACACTGCCTTTTAACCATTGGCCAGTTTGATGTGTGACACAGACACAGAGTGCCTTCCTCTCCTGCATTCAGCGGGGTGGTCATGGGGAGGCGTCCTTCTGAGAGTCTGTCCCCTGAGTCCAGCTGCTCCAGCCCCAGTCTCAGCCGACTCACCTACATCTCCATGACCGAAAGCGCCTGCCTGCCCACCCCTGACAAGCACAAGGTATGTTGTAGCCACATGCCATGTGTGAGAGCTGCAAGCAGTCGCGCAGTCCTTGGTAGTGTCTAAACATGTGTTTGAACTGCAGTATTGTAGATGCAGAAATGCACGTAAACCGCTGCATACAGTTCTCTGGGGGAGGAGGGACAGTTTGCAGTGTGAGCTTGACCCTAATACTGATGTTTGTGTAAGCTTTAATAAAGGTAGCTTGAAATTCAGGTATTTTTACTTATGCTCCCTGTAAATGTTTCATAATAGCAGTTTAAAGTGATGCTGAGTTACCACAGCATCCATTTTTTAAATTCTCTGGGGCCAGAGATTTTGCTACAGCTCCAGGTCAAACACATGGAGAATTATAAGTAACGAGGTGTTCTGTCTTGTAGCGTAACAGCAGCTTGGCACTAAGTACCACCATCATCAGAGCAAGTCCTACTCCACCTGTGGATCTAGATCTTCCTCAGAACCCACCTGGTCAAGTGTCAGAAGCAGCCAAGATTGTGGAGTCTAGCTCAGAGCCCAGTGGCACCCGCAGCCAGAGCGAGTGCGGTTTCAGAAACCAGACGGCTGACAGTGGGCAGCATAAGCGGCACTCGGAGCCTGGCCTTCAACACGTGGCCCAGGGAGACTCCGGCTACTCTAGCAACCTCAGTGTGCAGCCACCAAGGTCCTCTGAGCAGGCCTTTCAGCAGTGGCCCAGGGAACTTTACCCTGGGGCATTTTTCAGCACCAATGACGTGCGCTACGGTCCCATCTCCAGCTTGAAGTCCCAAGGCCCATTACTGAACCTGCCTCCTCCAGTGCCCGCCGTACCAGCGCTCCTTGGTGCCCGCTCGCTCTATGGTTCCCAACTTCATCAGTACCTCGGCACCGAGCACGCGCTGCGGACTTACCACTTGGGCGGCCCTGCTGTGGGGCTGTGTACTGCGTCTGTTCCTAGCTCTGCTCTTGGTCAAGTTCCTGGCTCCATGCATCTTGGTTCCTCAGGCCTCCCTGCCACATACCTGAATCCCTCCCTAGATTCTGGCCTTGGAAAACCCTACAGCCAGCATGACCTGGAGGCCCTTGGTGTGTGGCCAGCAGGAGGGCTGCCTGACCTTCAAGGTGAAACAGATGTATTTAATGATGCATTTAATTTTGAGTACAGAATACTGGAGATCCTGATTGACTAACCTTTAAGGAACGGTGCTTGAGTATGAATCATAATGCCTACCATCGTTTTAATGTCAGATCTTTTTGCCCAGGTTACATCAGCATGGGTATATTTGTCTTGTCTTTCTTTTTCTGTGAGTTAGCCCACGTCATCGTTCCAGAGGAGCTGAAGTTCCCCAGCGCCTGCTGCGTTGGCATTGCATCCCAGACCACACTGAGCATTTTCAATCCCACAGAACGGTGGGTGCAGGTCTGCATCGCCTCCTCTGGTCTGTCCATTGATGGGGAGAAGGTGAGAGGTCACCTGCCATCCCGCCATTGATTCTTACTGCTAACTTGTTTCTTGGTGCTGGTGCCCTGGACGTCACTTGTTTTCCCCAATGCAGGTGGATGCCCTCCCTTGCCAGTGGCTGATTGTGAAGAACAAAACCATCATTGGGCCAAAGAGCACGGAGGAACAGAAGGTCCTTTTCGTCCCACCTCGGCAAGGACTGTACAAATGTGTCCTCAGCGTGTCCTCTTGGCCTGCGTTTGCCGAATCCAGCGCAGTGACACGGGCACAGGCGTTTGCGAAGAGGGTTGTGCTTATCGCCATAGCAGAGAACCCTTCCGTTGAGGTGAATGTAGTCAATTTTATATATTGCTCTTGTAACATGGGGTCTCATAATATGGAGGGAACATCCATGTTCAATTTTTGGTGGCTTCCTTCACAGTAGCTGATCAAGTCCAGAGTGGCTTAACAGTTCTCTAATTTCTCTTGTTGGGACTTAGTAGCACTTGATGACACCCTTTCCTTTATCACTGTAGAACTGGTGGTCAGATTTTTTGTTTTCCGTTTATCTGAATGTGTTAAAACTCTATATGAAATGTCTCTGGTCCTCAGGTGGATATAGAAGCATCTGGTTGCCTGACGTTTGGAGATCTTACTGTGGGGAGTGTGAAGGCCCTCCCCCTGAAGCTCACCAATAGGACCCACGCCACAGTACCCATCCGGCTGGTCATCAGTGCGGTGAGGCATCTTTTCTTTACTTATTAGGTCAAAGTTTTTGGTATTGGTCAGTTCATGATTGTCCATAACTGCCCCTTCTCTCTATCAAAGGATGTATTAGGATTGTTACTGTTAGCGTAGTGTAATGCTGGAATATATTTTGTTGAAATATGAGATGTCTTTATGCTAGATATGTTTTATGTACTTACATTTTTTAAGCCTATTGCATCTATTTTTGGGACACAATGTTTGCTGCGTTGTAGACAGGCTGTTTGGGTTGTGCATGTCCAAATGTCTCATGGCTGTTTTAGTCTAAGAGCTAGCAGCTGTGTTCTTATACACTTGATTTTTAAAACTAGGTTTTGCTTCTTGCATACTATGTCTTATGTGCTATTTACACCTTTTCCCTTTCTTTGTAAAGTACACAAAACTGAGAAACTTTTAAATATCCTTAGTCCTCGCTACAATGGTTCATTTTAAAATTTACTGTGATTTTTTTTTTTTTTTTTTTTTGGGGGGGGGGGGGGGGGGGGGGGGGGGTGGGTGGGGGGGGGGGGGGTGGGGGGGGGGGGGGGGGGGGGGGGGGGGGGGGGGGGGGGGGGGGGGGGGGGGGGGGGG
>JABJVR010001042.1:5965-18279 GCA_025773905.1 Chitala chitala
GCCAGGACGGCTGTCAGGATGCCCTGTATGGTACAGCCAGGACGGCTGTCAGGATGCCCTGTATGGTACAGCCAGGACGGCTGTCAGGATGCCCTGTATGGTACAGCCAGGAGAACTGTCAGCACATTGGCTTGCTTGGTGCCTCTCTGGAGAGCTGGGTCCATGGTCCAGCTTTAGCCTTGACTAGCTCTGGTTTGCTCTGAAATCCGCGGCTTTATTTATTCACATGCCAGTCCCTGTGCACTGACCACAGATATCAGCTGAATGGTGTCTTAAAAGCTGCCCTCATGTCGCAGCACCTCAATAACTGTCCTTCACTTGTATGCAAATCTACAGTTAAATGGCCTTTAAAATGTGTTGCAGAGTATGAACTGCTACACTGAGAATCAGGACAAGAATGCGATTAGTCCCCCTGGTAGGCAGGACAAGAGTGCGATTAGTCCCTCAAGTGAAGGACTCGGGCCTTTAGCTCAGCAGGCTGATCTTCTTGTCTGGTGACCGGGTGTGAGGTTGCGAGTTCCAGCCCGGCTCGCCCCAGATCGCTCTGTCACATGTCATGCCTTTGTGCCGTGGTTAGACTCAGGCTCCTGAGTGGTTACATCTACCCTTGGCATTGGCCTTTTTGTCTTTCCCAACATACTGGTGATTACAGATGCTGATCCAGAACACCCAGCTGGAAAAGGGTGGCTACCTGGTGCAAACAGTCAGGAATGTTTGAGGAATTCACCTGTCTGATGACCGTAACTGAGCTAGGGAAGGGAAAACTTTAACAAGCCACAAACTTGTTTTATTTACATAGCATATTAGCCTAAGAAAACTAAAGATAAGGTCTGAACTGTCTGGTATTTATTACATTCAGCAAAACGTGGCTTTGGGTGTTTCTACATTTCACTGTTTCTAAATAGCATGTAAGTCTGTACCAACATTTTTTATCCTTTTTTCAGTACATTAAGTTCTAACCAGACAGAGGTCAGTCGGACATGTATAGGCGACAATGTAAAAGCTGACTGCTCTTGGTCAGCTACGTAAGGCACTGCTGCTACTACACTCTTACCAACTGGCAGCGTTTTGCCATGTATCTTGTCTGCCCAGCCAGCGTAGTATCTCAGGGTTTTGATGCTGCCATCTAGGTCGATGAAGAACGAGTGGAGAAAGGGCTTTCCTGTGTCCATCGTCTCCATTGTCTGAAAGTGATCAGCAACACTCAAACATATTACAGTTCTGTGCCATTTAGACATATGGCCATAGATTGGCTACACTCAAACATGCAGCTACAGGTCGGCTACACTTGAATGTGCATCTGAAATAAGGTACTACCAGTCGGCCACGTCGAATGCACGGCTACAAATCGGCCACACTCGAAAGCTCGGCAACACTCTAACTCACGACTACAGACGGGCTACAGGTGAGCTACGGTAACACATGCCGCTGGAAGTAGGCAGGAGTGTAGGAACCACAGGGAATTTTGACCACACTATGTCAAATTCTCTCTTTTATGTAACTGAATTTAAGTCACTATAAAATAATTTGTACTGCCTTGTAATAAATGCTGGGCATTCTCAATATGTGACTTGATGGTTAAAAAATGGTTGATTTTTTGAGAAGCTTATGTTTACGTTTTAGGAAGCCACGACTGGCTCATGATCACTTTATACACCTACTTTTGTTTTGTTAAATGTACGATATTAACGAAAATCGTACATTTACGATACGATAAAACGTAGGATAGTAATGAATTTTAGACCCAAGTTTACAGTAGCGCTCTTGGGTAATGTTAAAGACAGCATTTACTGTAGTTCTGCCATAGTGATAGGGTTATCCTGCTGTAAGTACCAGTTTCCCACGCCGTGAAAGGCCCCTGTGTCGCGGTCAGTTTCACCCTTCTGGCACTGAAAGGTATTTCCAGAACAGCGTGTAGTTTGGCCGCTATTCGCGCTCTCACACTGCATTATCAGCATGAAAAATGCGTATACTATTTGTAGGAAATTAAGCACAGATTATGTTTACCACGGAACTGAATGGGACAGAGAAACGACACCGTATGATTTTGTTGTCACAAACAATTAGTTCTCGGCAAATGCATCCCCCAAAATTACATAATAATACAAGCCTTTACGTGCACTTTTCTATTTTGTTCGTTTTTCGAACAACGTTTTATATTAACTATGAGGATATAATATGTAAAACCATAAATACACATTTTCACAAACAGGATGTACCCTCGCACTGGCAAGTCTGCTTTTTATTCAGCCAATAGAGCTAAGACGCATTTTAACTAATGACATCCCATATACAGTGCAGCTGGATGTTTGCAATTAACAGTCACGTGCAAAGCCGCAGTCTTATTTTGTTTGCATCTGCTAAATTTAATTTACAATGAATATGACATGGCAGGTCAGTGTGGCGAACGCTGTGATTAAAACCGTGTTCAGATCAGACGTTATAATCCTCCACTTACAGAAAAAGCACAAGGTAGTTGTGCTGTGCGGAGCTTTTCTTTGACCGCACTGTGCACGCAAAAACACAAAAGGATTTCAGATTTCTTTCGTATTTGTCAAGTCGTATATGCCTCTAATATGACTAGATAAACGAGGCTCATTTCTCAATAGGTGGATAACAAACATACATAAAAGAGGGTAACTTTAGATAAAAGCATCTGACAATTAACTTTGACTTATTGAAGTGGTGGATGAATGACGTAAAGGGGGAACACGAAAGCGCGTGATTTATCGTACCAAATTCTACGTTTATTGTAACTGAAGCATTGAAAAGTTGCGTGTAATATCTCGAAGGAAAAACAAACTAGATCCATTATGGCGACCTGTGGGAAAAACATCAACACGCTTTTGCCAACAAAGAAGCGGATTCAGTGAGACAGACTCTGCTTACTGAAGTCAGATGTACGGATAAGGGAGGATCCGGTCCTGAAGGTGGGTTTCACTCACCGCCAGAAAAGCCCGGTCTCTCTCCACCAGATCAGCCAGCTTGTTCAGAAGTCGCCCCCGGCTTGACACATCCATCCTTCTCCACGCAGAGCCCCTCTTACCTGCAGCTTTAGCGGCTTCCACTGCCTTCTCTATGTCCAACTGTGGAACCAAATCTTTATCCAGATTAACGATCTGCACACGCAGTCGCCTCGTTGCTTAACTTTATTTTAAAAGCGCATTTGTCAGTGACACTAATGGACAGGTCAAGTATACAATGCGCACCCAAATGATTAATTTAATGGCATAAATTACATAATTATGTAGGCGTACTGGAGACAAGATATAAATCATGTGTCTTTTGAAAAGACAATTATATATATACTTAAGTAAAATAGGTTTTTAGTCATAATAATTTAAAATAATTGCGACGATTTACCTTATCTGCTTCATGTACGTCGCAGATCTTTGCACCTGTTGCTGGATTGTACGTCGGAAACGTCTTTCCACTAGTAGAGCTGTGCCATTCGTTATTGATGAAAATCTGTGAGAAATTTGAAGATAGCTTCAGATTTGAAGATTTGAAGGACACTTGTGAAGTACTTGGATTTATGTATAATGATCAGCAAATGGCTTCTGTATATTAATGTGTATAAGATTATTAAAAATAGAAGTTATACACAAAGATTTATTTGTGTGTTACGTTGTTTTACAATCTGCAAGGCTGAAGGACAGTGAGTGACATTAATGACAAAAACGATATTAATTTGGGTAATTGTAATGTAAACTTCATTTGACACAAAATTTTGTGATGAACCACAGCGTAAATAAAGGCGTTGGTAGATAATATTGATCGAGTCGTGGACGTGGTTACGTGCGGTATTTACACAAGTTCAGTCTGGAAGCGAAGCAGTGTTTTCCACAAAACATGCCTACACACGATAGTAGGACTTCTTTCTAAATTGGGACGATATCTTATTGTGGGTTGGGGGTTCAGTATCTTTTAAATTGGAAAGCAGCACAAACCCAAGTTTGAAATGTGGGGGGAATATGCCCCCTTCCCACCATCCGTTTCTATGATAGTTGATGCGAACACATGATCTGACTGATTTTCATTTGTGTTAAATATTGGTATGTATTTTGATCAGTATTTTTGTAGAAGACAATGTACACAAAATCACCAATACCATTATTACAGTATGCAAGTAAAAGTGCACAATTTTTTGTATTTGTGATTATTCCATTGGCATTATGCCATATATGTAGTAGTGTGGCTTTGTCACTTGTGATATATTTGTTTAACCAGAATACATAATCTATAATTTACGGATTCCTTTAAATAACATATTTTACGTTGATATTCCTTACATCGGGCAAACCTATTCGACCCAATTTACACGTGCATGTGAATGTCACTCCTTACCTTAGTGTGTTTCACCTCCGTAATCCGTATGGGATGAGGCAGTGCCGAAATAGCGCTTTCCGATCGGCCGTTTTCGATTTCAATAACTCCATTTTGCGCCATGATACCGAAAGCTGTTCCAGTGGGGTGTGAAGGGGAGCCGCTTGCTGTTAGATGCCTGCTAAGACGCTTTATAGGAATCCGGGGATCCTCCCTCACCCTGGGAGCCGCACAGAGAAGCGCGTCTCCGCCCCTTTTAACTTGATCGTGAACTCTCGATTCACGTGTTCTTCATTCATGTTACTCTACTGTAAACTGCGCAAACCGCGCCGGCCAGTCAGCAGTGTGAATATGTGAATATCTGACTCTTATTATCCTCTTACCACAACCTGTTCGCAGAGCCTTCGTATTTCACATTTTTATAAGATTGTATCCGGAATTAAACACTTGTTTATTATTATTATTATTATTATTATTATTAAAGTTTTTATACTGCCAATTTGTCAGAATCATTCAATATTTAATTCGCCTGTTGTCGCTGAACGTTTAGGTCTCTGCATATTTCACATTTTTATGTATTTAAGACCCAGTGGTTCAAATGACCATCAGATGCCCAAAATGGTGTCATTTTAGACAGGTATGCTAACTGGCGTTCACAAATGTAACAACAAAGCGTAGACTTTAGAAAAGTGTGTTTCAAAGTAATTTCCTAAACATCTCTCCTTCTCACACCGTGGGTGACGGCGCTTTGCAAATCTTGATTCTTTGAATGGTCAAATTACTCGCAGTGCCTGAGCTGATCTTGAGTTTGACAGGGTAATTATGACATTGTTTATATAATTATTAATTCCGCATGTAGATACATGACATTCGGCCATGCAAGAAAGCATATTAAGAAAGTAAGTAAGGGTCCCACTGGATGTTATAATTCGCTGAGGCATTTAAAGCAAGTCATTACCGTCACTATTTACAAGTAATCGCTAATCTCAAATGTTCGGACTGCTAGACCCTTAAATTATTACCGGGGTGCTGCAGCCTTGCATGGAAGTAATGAGAGCGGATTTATTGTCCAGCATATTAACGCAGCGGCTTTGATCTGGTTCCTAGCGGAGAATTGGGGGCGACTGCGGCCGCTTCACGGGCCGCGCTAAGGTGTGGCGGGTCGCGCTCCTCTCTCTCCGGAGTTGGTTTTTGCACCTGGGCTCGATGAAGTTTAATAGAGTTGAACACACGCAAACAAATCCTTTTGTTTGCGAGGACAAAGCCGTTCCCAGCTCTGGCCTCGTACTCAGACACTGTGACTATTGTTTCCTCGCCGTTGCTTCTTGTCGCTCTCCTTGTCAAAGTTTAATTAGGACACCGAGCTTTTCGCGCGCGGGCTCGTTTCTCACTTGAGCAACTTTGTAACACTTCATAATGAGACGGAGACTCGGGGTGATCGAGCGAGAGGAAGGACATCGGGACGTCTGAAGGACACCGTGAAAGGTGGGGTGGAAAAAACTCAGCTGCTGCGGCGGCGGGGAAATTAACTTACATGTTGGATCATTGCGTTACGAAGCTGATTAAAAGCTAAACTGCCCATCTCATTAAATTAAATTGCAACACTGTATGTGTGCAAACAAAGTGAAGTAGTCCTGCAAGAATCCTAGTGTGACAAATAATATGTGTGTGTGTGTGTGTGTGTGTGTGTGTGTGTGTGTGTGTGTGTTCTTTACGGCGCTACAAATGGCGACACATTAGAGTACATACACAGCCCCTACCACCATCTCTATTATTATTACTATTATTATTATTATTATTATTATGTGGATATTATTTTTATTTAGTTTCACTAATAGCCACCACTGAGATTCGCCCTCTTGTCATCTTTTAATAGTTTTCATATTTTTTCTACATAATAAAATGTCATCACCGTATCAAAGAATTGTAAGAAAAATATAAAAAGTAATGATCGCAGTTATTTTCCCATTTTACGGATAGATTTTTGTTTTTAAACACAAAGCCACAATTAACTGTACAAACAACTTAGAAATCTCGTTCCAGCGCAGATTACTGTATGCTGTTTTCGGCCTATATCAGTTTAAATTACTTTGTTTTTTAAACATTTGAAATTCGTTTATTTGTAACATTTCTTTATGTTACTCACTAAATCAAATACATGCATTATTTCACGTACCTGGCCTCTAATTAATTTACATGAAAAATTTCTATACCAGCCACTATGTTATATGTTAAAGTATGTGTGGCAATATTTGATGTGTATATTAATATAAAACATTTACGTAAGGAGTGAATTTTAAAAGTAAATGTCTCAGTTTAATAGTACAGTTTGTTTTATATAAAATACATATATTTCTCCTGCAATCCAAATTAAAGCACATTTGTGAAGTATTCACGTCATATATTTGGGTTTACTGTCTATTAATGATCATTGTCCAGGAAAGCAAAGTTAATTATTACAATCCGTGAAGACAATCGAGGGACCTTATATGAGCGGAAAATGTTTACATCAGTTTAACGTTGTAGTTCACAACAGGATAAATGAACCATGAAGTGAGGCGATGAAGGAAAATGTGCCTTACTGCGCCGGGAGAGCGATGCTTTACGGAAACCGTGTAAAGTAAAATTACTGCACGTTTTACCGGGTTGTACCACAATAAGACGGAGCTGTGATTGCCACGCTTTTCAACAGGCTTTTTCCTATGTGACTTGAGGTTTGTTTAATCTCATTTTAAGGTTGCACTGTAATTTAATAACATCCACTCACCGCTGAGAAATAAAATATCGCGTTTTTTTTTAGATTGATCGTGTATTTTTATCATGCACTTTGCGCGTGAGATGCTGCTGTTTTCGTGCTGCACCGACAGCCGTCAGTACCAGTCGGTAACCAAAGCGGGTAAATGTACTTAGGGTGCGGCGGTAGTTATTTCCTTTTCCGTGTTAAGTAATATTTAAAATTGGTATTGTAAAAACAAGCATCAGAATTGACTTAAACATTTACACACTTACAATGTCTAAAGCTGCTATAATTTTTAAAATGTATTAATATGTTATCAGCCAGTATATTTTTAGAAATTCACAACGCTTTACTTGCTTAGCTGAAATTATTTACCATGGTAACCTTGCTGGCTCAGGCAGTGTTACAGGATCAGAGGCAGAACAGGGGTTGGGGGGGGGGGTTGAAACTGAGCAGAAGTTTAAGGGAAGATGGCCAGCGGTTTGGGGTGATGCGTAAAATAATCCTGAGTTCCATTTTATCGCCAGTGGATGGTGGCTGTGACCTCCTGTTCTCCTCGTGGTCTGTGCCATTGCCGCAGTTCTCTTTCCCCTGGCGTGGTCTGACCCGACCCTGACAGTGTGGACTTGCCTGTCTGTGGCGCAGCTGGGAGAGCCAGCTGACCCCGCCTGAAATAACTCCCTCCAGGTGTTCAGGGCAAGAACAAAGCCTCTTTTCAGGCCCCCATGGGAATGAAGAAGCCTCTCCCTTATTTCAAAACAGCACAGAAGAACAAAACTTCAGCAGACACAATATTCTGTTACAAGAACAAAAAAAAAAAAAAAAAAAAAAAAATTATGAACAAGAGGAGGATTCGGCACAGAGTTTAATAGTTGATATTCAAAAACAAAAACAAGCCCAACAACAAGACCCACAAAAGCAGTTTATAGTACCATACACCAGGAGGGCGGAGCCGTTCGACGAAACATCAGCGTGCAGAAGCAGTTAAACTATGGATGTCCCAAGGGCAACCGGTCGTCTTAAGTATGTATTTTGAAAAGTGTTTCAGTAATTGCTTCACAGTTTTTTGGAGACTTCATGAACAACAGATGAAATGTGTATTTTACACTCATCCTTTGAAATGAAAAACATTTTAAATATGTACAAGATTTATGCCAAATAAACTGTAGTTTAATCATCAGCAAACATGTAAACATTACTGACTGTAAACTTTTCATCAGTTTACATTTTTTATATAATGTATTTAGTTTGCCTGTATTTTAATACACATCTTTGTAGGGATGTTGTAGCTGTCTGACCGCTGTGGCACCTGCAGCCAATCATACCACATGTAAAGGTGAAAGGTCAACAAAAATGTCACAACTCATAAACTCGCTTATCATGCGGAGCTGCTAGTTTCCATTTTGGTGTGACATTGGAGCTCAGTTTCCGACTTGTATTTTGAATGTACGACACCGCCCACTTGCAGAATGGGTCTGTGGTTGTGGGTGTGCATTTGGGTCAGGTCTGCTGAAACCTGTCCAGCCGCCGTCTACTCAGAGTTAGCTGATCAGAGGCTCAGCCTGCTGGTCTTCCACTTGAGGGACAAATCAGGCTCTTGTTCTGATAACCAAGGGCTCTCTACTCTTGCAGTTCTTTCTTCCATTACACTGGAAGGGTTTAGACCTCGGCTGCATTTGAAAGACTGGCCTTCCTCATCTGCCTGCCTAACCACACAGGAGAAAACAGCACAAGATTAAACTACTTTCAACAGCTTTCTGAAGTGGCCTAATTACAATATTGGTGCGATCACAATGAGCAAGGTCGTTACATCTAAGTAAAAACCACTTGAATGTGGGTTCCCTTAGGAGTTAATTAAGGGCATTGTGGTGTTGTTTGAGGAAACAGGTAGTCAGCTGGCGGAGAATGGGAGGAGCCAGGTAAAAGGAAACACTTGCCTTTTCTTTTGTCCGAGCTGATGATCTGCTCTCCCATCAGCTCCTTGTGGACCTCGGCAGACAGCTCACCGGGCGCTGGCTTTGATGTCATCAGGAGATTCCCATGTCTGGCGTTTTTCCTAGTCCAGGCAATGTGGAGACGGTTGTTTACATTGTGCTGGAGTCAGGGCCCGCTTTGTAGGGTGGAGATCAGAGTGATTGGAGGGGGCGGAGCTAGCAGATCACCTTTACGTCGGCCTGGCACGATTTTGTGCCAGTTGGAGATTCAGGTTCCAGGGGAACGGGAACTCATTGGGCTGGAGCTGATGCCTAGAATGGCTTTCTAGAAAGTTATGTAAAATTATATAGATCACATCAGCAAAAAGAGAGGGGAACTAACTGAAGAGCTACCATTACTCATGTCACAGGAGTTCCACAAAACGGTTTGCAGTCCTGCAGAAGAACTTCCACACTTCCCCTGCATGCAATAAGTACAAGCAGACTTACAGCAGAAACTGAGGAAAGAAGCCTTTTATTTGTGAGGGCCAAGTCTTTCCAGAAAGCTATCAGAGTAATTGGGCAGCACAGCTGTGGTGATATCATACAGGACACTCTGTACTGTCAGGAAGTCGCGTTTTATTTTAGACCGATATTGTTACAGCAATTGCTGTATATTTTTTTACAGTAAATCTTGAAGACACAGTCAGTTGTTCCACAGCATTGGTGCCCGGGGGGGGCGGCGTATCACCGCACTGGTGCCAGGGGGGCAGCGTGTCACCATGCAGCTATGCAGCACATCACTTGTAAATCACTGAGGCTTCAGCTTTATGGAGTCTGATTTCTAAAGAGAAGCTCGATGCTGTCACACACAGCACGTAATTAGTGTGTTTGCAAATTGGACAAACAATAAGCAATATTGCTAATTACGTACTTTGTAAATTTTAGAATATTTTGAAGAGAATGCAAACGTAATTAGGAATATATATATATGTTGCAGTTATTTCTTTGGGTTACAAATATGAGTGTCCTACTCTGTCTATCCATTCAACATTGTTAATTTTGAATTCCGAAGTTGTGTGTAATTACAGAAAATGTACCACTTCTTTTTAATAGCTAGCAGTTCAGCAATAAAAACATACATCACTCCCTCTTTTTTCCTGTTCTGTCACTTTTAATGTTTTGCAGTGTGCAGTGCCTGGTATGACACTAACGTGTGTTTCTAGTCACAGTGTTTTCACTCAGTGGTTGAAGTAGAAAGTCTGTCAGTAAACAGCTTACAGAAATGCAGATATTTCAGTCCTTCGGCAGTTTATGCTGCCCTCTGCATGGTCACTTATCAGCTCCTGACAATGCCATGAACTAATTAATCATAATACATTTCACAGACATTGAGTTTGAAAACTACAGGATCCTTACAGACACTTAAGTTAAAAAGGTTGGTCTTCCAATAGCAAGAGGCTGCTCAATGTGAATGTGATCTTGACATGAAACATGGATGTTGGCATGTTTTGAAAGTGGCGAGATGGCTTAGCCAATTAAAAAAAACATCAACCAGATGTTATTTCCAATATTTTGCCGAATTTTTGCACGTGGCTTATTATTTTGCGGCAAATATAATAATTTACAATCAGCAAAGGTGTGTGTGTGTGTGTGTGTGTGTGTGCATGCACAGGCTTGCATGTGTATGGGGGGACATGTCTGTGGTGGTTCCTAACACCCTGAGATCACATGAAGTGGCACGTGAACCAATTAAACCAGTAATTATTCCAAATAAATCAATCAATCCAAGTTCAAAGTAAGGAGAAAGCAGGTACATGTGTGTGGAAGGAGAAAGCAGGTACATGTGTGTGGAAGGAGAAAGCAGGTACGTGTGTGTGAAAGGAGAAAGCAGGTACATGTGTGTGAAAGGAGAAGTGCAGCAGCGTGGAAAGGTTACTGAAGTTACTCAGAGCCACCATCTCCATGTTCTCGTGGTCAATTTTTACCAAGGGCAGCTGGGAGAATGCCGAGGGGGGGTGTGTGAGGATGGTTTATTAAGAGTTTTTCTTTTTTTAAAGCCAGAGGGTGGGCACCTTGTGGCATGGAGGCCTGTCACAGTGGGTGATTGTTAAGGTGAAAGGTAAGTCTGCCAGATAGTGTGTCGCCAGGTAAGCGTATCAGCATCTCGTGGAGGAGAAGCGGAATGCGTGTACATTGTGAGACGATGGCAGGATCCTTGTCAGAAGCAGCTCTCTAATGTAGGGGATTGAATAACCGAACAATGTTTACATTTCCCCTTTCTGCCTGGGTGGACCCTTAGCAGGAGCACTGGGAGAGCTGGGGCGCTCTCAGTGCTAACATGAATGTGAGCTTTTGTCTAACGCAGCACTTAGCATGTACAGCATTGTCTACATCATCACTGCTAAAATGGTACGGCTGTAACCACGTCTTGCTCTTACTCCCGAGTGTAATGAACAGGTGAACTGCTTCTGCTCACTAATGTTGTTATTAAAGGAAGGGGGAAAAAATGGCAACAAGAAGACGCCATCCTTTTTTAATGAAACCCAAACCGACTTTTGACGTTTTTAATAAGTAACTGTGAAGGCCCACTGACATTCCAGGAAATTCTGCCCATTATTTCCGTATCATGTTCATGGGTTCTGTCACTGGTGAGCACGCCGCTCTGACTTACTGCTCCCAATGCCTCACACTGACGTTTAAAGATGATAGTCATTTATACAGGATTAGACAGGATTTCTCAGTGTAAATGTAACGCAAGGAGGAAATGTCAGGTTGTGTTAATGTGCAAAACTAAGATGCATGCCTCCTGTGGCCGCGTGCTGCAGCGCATGCTTCAGTCAGAGGCATGCGCTGTTTGGTGCAGAAATGTGCTGTGGGTGCCAACTTCAGCGTGACAAACGACAGCAGAAATGGCTCTGTGGCACAGCAGGTGTGTTCAAAGTGACAAAGCCTCCAAAGTGACAGAGCCTCCAAAGTGACAGAGCCTCCAAAGCATTCACACTGTTGGAGCACAGGCCACGTGGGGATATGGCAGCTAAACACCACAGCTCTGCTTTACAGTATCAATGGTGAACGCGATGTTTTAATGAGCGGAACCCCACTGAGGTCGGGTCCATTTAGTGGGGTCACACTGGGTCATGTATGTGTTTATACTGACAGTAATTTGCAGTGAGACACTGACAGACAGACAGCCCTGTCCAGTGCTGCAGTGAGACACTGACAGACAGCCCTGTCCAGTGCTGCAGTGAGACACTGACAGACAGACAGCCCTGTCCAGTGCTGCAGTGAGACACTGACAGACAGACAGCCCTGTCCAGTGCTGCAGTGAGACACTG